>CABFOV010000843.1:0-46473 GCA_902141375.1 Timema poppense | reverse complement strand
TTTTTTTTTTTTTTTACAAAATAGCCTAGATGTCAATTGAAAACTTTTAACATCCCAAAGTTGCGCTTTTTTACAAAAATGGTTTTCTTCAAACTATGGTAAGATTTTTTTCCATATTTTTTTACCTGAGCTTAAAGGCTATTGGAAGAGCTTTCAGTAAAAAAAAATATTTCTTTCCCATAAACTGTAGAGATAGAAAAGACATGTTTCTTACTACCCCCATTTTGAATTTTGAGGCGGTGGACCTACCTAATAAGAAACCTTTATTTTTTCTTATTTTCCAATTAATTTATTAGGTTGTAGTCCTCAAGTTTTTTTGTCCTAAATAATGTATTTTGCATTATATGATTTAAGTAGGGACTATGTCTAACTAATAATCTTTAATTTTTATAGGCTATTTAATAAACTTGTGTTAAAACTTTCAAGGCTGACCGCTGTCAACTCAATAGTATCACAATATAAAACAAATAATCTAAAAAAAAAATTGAGTAAAAACATACCACAATGTATTTTATAGCCCCATTTCACTTTTAAGTATTGGCATGGAAAAGGCACAGGGAATGTATAAGTCATTCATGAGCTAAGTTTACCTGGATGACAGCTCAAAATGTTACTAGAAGTAATCCCTAATATATCACTACGCCAACAGCTGGCATCTATTACCTTAGATGACTGTAATGAAAACAGATGGTAGTATATTAATGTGATAGTTAACCACTGTAATTTAGGCCAATATTATTTATATATTTATTTGAGGTCGAACACAAAGTTTATTTATAGTTTTATTCCACTTAAAAAAAAAATTCACACCACTTTCACAAAAACTTCTAACGAACATAGCTTCAAAATTCAGAATTGATAAAAATAGAATCAATGGAAAGATCAAAATAAGCTGAGAAATTAAGTTGAGAAATGAATTATAAAGATAATATTGAGTTAACTTGTCAGAAAGAGTGTATATTTTAGAATGATTGTGATAAAACAATTTGAATAAAACTAATTTATAATACTAGACATTTTAAATACATATTAAAAAATGTGAGTCACAGTAACACATACACAATCAGAATAAAACATATTAAATATATGTACTAAGACATGGGTCAAACAATCATAATAGTATATGGTATTGATTGAAAATACTGAAGTTGGTTAAATTAAGTAAAAAGTTTGAGAATGATGCCTATTCTATTAAGAAAACTTGAAAGTTAGTTAATCTTGTCTTTCAGGAAATTTGTGATATCACAATTTAGTATTATGAAATTTCAAAATGGCGAATGATAAATCTAAACCATATGATTTAACATAACGGTAAACAAGTTTTTTACAATGATGCAGACACGCAGTTGATGAAAATATTTTATTCAGTTAAATATTTCAAAATACAATAAAATAATCATAAAATCATTTATTGTACGTAGAAAAAATGACAAGAATTTTCTCTTTTCCAA
This sequence comes from Timema poppense, assembly GCA_902141375.1. Taxonomy (NCBI): domain Eukaryota; kingdom Metazoa; phylum Arthropoda; class Insecta; order Phasmatodea; family Timematidae; genus Timema; species Timema poppense. The sequence goes on along the minus strand of CABFOV010000843.1, from coordinate 45,022 downwards.
GTAAATATGATGCCTGTATTAAAAGGTATTGATGTGTGCACTATGTTAAACATAATCAATAACGTTCCAAAACAAAAAATAACTACTTTTAATTATGTTTAAAATATTGTTTCGAGTTGGATAAAAAGAAATTATTAAAAAAAATGAAAGATTATGAGAAAACTTAAGTTTACGTTATTTTAAATGTAATATATAAATAACAGGTAATTAAAGATCTTTACATCTATAACAAAATTGTGATCTTTTTTTTTACAAGTGTTGGCAACCCAAAACCTAAACATATGATTTTCGAACTGTCATCAAGGTAAAAACCTATCGTGAACGAAATATATGATCTTATTTCCCCCAAGGGACAATGTGATAAAAAAAAATTAATCGGGTATTTTTTTCCACCCCTGTTATTTGATAAAAATGAGATGGATTGTATTCTAAGTCTGTGCACTATGCACTTCTGCACTTTACTGCACATATTAATCAAACACGTTTCTGGTGCCCTAAAGTGCATAGGGTGCATACAACTTTTTTGGGCGCCAAAGTATTCCTAGAGCTACCTGGTAGCCTCTTAGGAAAGACGTGTTTTCATGGCAACAAGATTTATTTTTTTATAGGGTTTTGCCCATAAGTTTATTCTACTGTCCCTGTATTTAATAAAATAAAGTATAGAGCCTAAACTTGAAATTAATAATTGAAAAAATATGGTATCGGGGGTTGTGGTGATTAAGGAAAAGAATATAAATTTAGAAATTTAATTTATTGTGTATGCCTATTTTTATTTTCTAAACAACCATTAAAAGATTTGTCCATTCTAATTTTTATAAATGGGAGCAAGTTTGTGAAGTTTTTTAACTACTGTTATATTAATTTTTTTACAGCATAAATACACATGCCAATAGGGCTTTAAAAATGAATTTAGTTAGGCTTACATGAAGGGTCCATGCGAAAATACAAGGCTACCAATAACCAAATAGTTCAGGTAAATTTATAGTATTGAATTATCAATAGGCCTACATGTTATATATTATTTAATGTTTATCTTATTATATTTATTAAGTAGGCTCGTAGTATTTTTATTTCTAGTTTTACTTATAGGTCTACATCTTTTTGACACAAGGAATATATTTTTACTGTACAGAAAGAAACTTAGCCAACACATATATAATATGTAAATAAACAAATAATACAACAAAATTGTCTGGGTAACAATTTGTATCTTTTTAGTAACTATAAACTCGTTATTTAGTCAATATAAAACTATTTTAACTAAAGTGTGTGATAAAGGCCCAAGTACTAAGTGCCACTTAGTAAAGTGTGCTATAAGGGGTGCAATTTTATACTTTAAGAGAATTCGACAACATCAAAAAATAACTTCCGACGCCATCGCAACTTTCAAGTGCAGTTGGTTTCCAAGGGCTCTTAAACGGACTGTTCGGACACATCCAGGGGCTCAAAGGTTGTTTGGGGATATGGAAACCAATGAAGTCTAATGAGTAAAAGCTTTCTTTGATTAAGCTTAACCAGTCAACCAGTCAACCCTCTACTAAGAGTTGGCTGGAATAATAGTTTGACTATCGTAGAGTGAAAATACCTTGATAGAGATTTAACATTGAATTATAAGGAATACCTGAACGTAATATAGATGGTAAAAATACCGGTTGCCGCCAAAATAAATATTGCTCCGAATAGTGGTAAACTTTCTATTTCCATTTGAAGTTATCGAGTTTTTATTATTAGCAAAGTAATATTTATTTTAAAAATATAAGTCTTGTAATCTTAAGATTAACATTTTTCTCAAAAAGACCAATATAAAATAGATAAAATAATTTTCACCATTTTGACCACAGATTCAATATAAGAACTCAGCAGTCAGAGCGATTGAAGAAGGCGTGTTTTTGAAGCATTGATCTTTATAGAATAAATGGATGGACATCTGCGTCTAAAATTTTCAAGCTTTCATCTGCACATCAACTAAAAAAAAAAAAAGGGAATTTATAGGGATCTCTTTTTCCTAAAAATATACAAGGCAATGTGGCATTTCGACATAATTCGCTAATTTTATGAATAGATTAGATATATTAATATATGATTAATTAAACGAAATAAATGGGTTAATAAAAGGTTTGAAGAGCATAACTAAGTTCAACGTTAATGACTTTTTACTTTAAATAAGTCGATTTAGGTTAAAATAGTAATACTTCCTAAAAGCTTATAAGCTAATGATTATTTGCACTTAAGACTCTACACAAAGTTTGTCATTCGAATAAAAGTAACCAGATTTTTAGCAACCTTATTTTACTATAGTTATCGAACATTAAATATGATATCATTTATGAAAGCAATATACAAGCTGAGAGCCAACATTAAAAATATTGTAAAATAGAAATAATTCCTACAAGCCCTAAAACCTAAATGATAGTTTGAATGTAAAACAACTACACCAAGTTTGTTATTCAAATACATGTAATTCAGTTTTTTCAAATAATGTTCATGTTTATTTGGTAAGGAGTAATAATGGTTACTAGTAAGCTTATATTTTGTTTATTATAATAAAAATAATAAACAAAACAATATAACCTTACTATCAACTTGTCATTAAGTTTAAAACTACCTTATTTCATTATGGTTATCCAACATTATATATAATACATAATAATGTATTATAGTAAGATGAGCATACGATATCGGGTGATGAAGACATACGGGGTGGCTCCAAAACTTTTATTATAAAATTCCTTGACTTTTCCAAGTTTTTCAAACAACATTTAAAAAAATCCAGACTTAAGCTTCTTACGGCTTTTTTTTATGCTGAATGGCAGTTTTTTTAATATTATATTGATCACATATTTTCGAAAATTACTAGGCTACCAAACATCAACATTATAAGTTTTTGTTAGTTCTCTATTATTTAATTAGGTATTATTTGTGTTCCTGCGTGAATGTGTTGTAACCTCGTTACAACAAGTAAACAATAAAAGGTTGCATCACTCACCACCTTGGGACCAGCTTATTCGTATAAGCAAGACCGTGGATCTACAACACTACTTGGCACTGTCTAAAACCTGACCAAATCAAGGCCCGTGGTTCGTCAACTTCTGGTTACTACACATTTAGCATTACCATTTACATCATTTGTGTTATCAATAGGTGTATTACTTCTGTCTTCATTCACAGCTACGTTATCCACAATAGGTTCATCTGCATTATGATGGGGTTGATAATAAGTTGTATTGCTAGTCTCATTCAAAGTGTCATTAGAGCCATGTGTTCTATTTTGTAATTCACCCTGGTAATCAGTATGAAACTCCTGAATTAGTCGAGGCTGATGTTTATACTGCCTAAGATGTTTCGTATTTCGACGTAATACATTGCCCCACTCGTCACTTATAATGTATGAACGAGGAGCCCCATGCTCATGCAAAATCAGGGTTGGCTTCCATATTTTACCTTTTTGTACAACAACTGTTTGGCCGTCTTTGAAATTGACAGGCTTACGAGGAGCTCTTTTATCATTATATATTTTCAGTTTTCGTTGTTTAGCAACAAGTTGTTCACTCACATCAGGTACTGCCTTGGGGAGTAGATTTGGAGTGGAAACTGCTATACGTGTCCTTACAAGGCGTCTCATTAACAGTTGAGATGGTGAACATTTGAGTCCTGAGAGAGGTGCGTTGTGATATTCTAGAAGAGTCAGCCAGTATTACTTTCCGTCTTCCTTACTCTTTTTGAGAATTCGCCTATCTATATCAACTCCCTGTTCAGTTAATCCATTGGACTGTGGATAATGAGAGCTTGATGATCTGAATTCAAAATCATAGTCCTGGGAAAATGTACGACATTCATATGAATTAAATGGCATATTATCCGCTATTATCACCCTGGGAATTCCATGTGTGCTAAAAATTATTTTGAGACATCTATTATGTCACGAGATTGCTTAGTTGGCAATGGTACTACCTCCAGCCACTTAGAAATATAGTAAACCACAATAAGATAGTACCGACCCTCAAATTCAAGAACATAAGCACCAAGTTTTTCAAATGGCAGTGGCCCGCTCTTATTAGATACATGGAATTTTTCACACACCCTACAATCAGTTACATGGTTTTCTACATTACTAGACATACCAGGCCAAGAAAATAACTTTCTAGCTATTGCTTTAGTCTTTTCCACGCCGAAGTGACCCTCATGAAGTAATGTAATCCTTATTTTACTTGGCACAACAATTCTGTCATTTATGAACAAAAGTCCATCTTCCACATGAAGATCACTCTGCAGGGGGGACATAAAGGCGACATTGATATGGAACATGGTTACGTCTTTGAGGCCAACCGGTTTGCATAAAGTTCATGACAATATTAAGCACAGGATCTGCTAGAGTTTCTGTTCTAAATTCTGTTTTACGGGCCTCACTCATCGGAATGTGCTTACTTACACTGTGTACTATTTCACCAAGTCCAGGGTAATCAGGAACTGCACCAGGTATGTATGATCGTGACAGTAGATCTGCAGTATACATTATTTTTCCGGGTACATACTGAACATTGAGATTATACTTAAGGAGCCTAAGCTTCAGTCTTTGAAGGCGAGTAGACAATATTTTACCTACATTCTTATCCATAAAATCCACGGTAGGTTTATGATCTGTTAAGACTTTTATAGAGTGGCCATATATATAAAAGTGGAATTTACTTGTAGCTTATACTAATGCCAACATATCTTTTTTCTACCTGAGCCAGCTCTTTTCAGTCTCTGTTAGAGTGCGTGGAACATATGCAACTGGCTGCTCATTTTGAAGAAGACAACATCCCAACCCATCTTGTGAGGCATCACATAGTATTATCAGTGGCTTGGATGAATCAAAGTTTGAATGAACTGGAGAAATATTGATCACAGTTTTGAGAGTTTTGACACAATCTGAGTGACAGTGTAGCCACTGCTATGTTACATCTGCCTTCAGTAGTTCTCTCAGGGGAGCTGTCATTGTTGACATTTGAGGTATGAATTGTCTCAAGTAATTGGTCATATCTAAAAACTTCTGCAAATCTTTTTTACTCCTACGATCTGGTAGGCTGGCATGAGATAGCAAAAACTCGCTCTGGATCAGGCCTAATTTTGTTTGCAGAAAACACATGACCCAAAAATTGAAACTCTGACGTCTTGTATTAAAGTTTGTTAGGATTAAATTTAACATTTAAAATTTTTGCACGTTCAACAAGCTGAGACACAATCTTATCGTGTTCTTCCACTGATTCTGCAGCAACCAGATCATCGAAATATTTAACAATACCCTTAATGTCTCCAAAAAACTGTTCATTCCATTCCTAAAACTTCTCCGAAGCACAACTCACCCCAAATGGCAGCCTTAGAAACTTATAGCAGCCCCACGGAGTGGAAAATGCACAGAGATCACTGAAGTCCTCGTCAAGCTCTAGCTCCCAGAATCCATCTTTTAGGTCAAAAAGTGAAAAACATTTTTTCACAGATAATTTATCAGTCAATTGTTCAATCGTTGGAATTTGATAATACTTTCTCTTTATTTCTATATTTAGGTCTTGTGAGTCCAGACAAAGTCGTAATGAACCATTAGGTTTTTCGACAATGACTAAATTACTTACTTATGATCTGGGCTCCTTAGCCTTCACAATATTATTATTATTAGCACCGCGTCTTACTACTACCGTTCGGGTTATACGCACTTACGCTAATTGTGTAATGGTAGGGTGATTGTGAGATGAAATGAAGGACCTACAGTTTAACGTGGAATCCGAACCATGGTGGAGGCCTGGCCTACCCTTCAAAATAATTTTATCCTTTACCAACTTGTATAAAGTTGACTTTAGTTTATAGTACACAGTTAGCACCAGTCATCTAGATGGACTATCTTGAGGCCTTGCACTTTATCGAATGTTTATTTTGCCCTTTTTGGGGAACTTGGCAAGACCTGTGAAGATTCCATTATTCTCTTTTATGAATTTAGCTTTCTGACACTTTGTCTGATTATTATAAAATTCAGTTTCCGATTTCACCACTTTCACTCTTTTGATTAGATTTAGATTCACATATGCATCTAGACCTAAAATTGGAGTACCATCAACATCCACTACTCTGAAATCCATGTAATTCACCACATTATTGTACTTACACCCGATCTACACAATACCTAGAGGCTTTACCTTAAAATCTCCATATAAATCCAGCATTTCATTTGTAGGCCTAACCTTAAACTGTTTGTCTATTTGCTTAAATACGTGAATTCTGACTTCTGAACCCGAATATAGCTTAAAGTGCTAAGGTTTGTTTTCAATCTTCACAGTTTCATACCACAGTTTCATATCTTACTGCTTTTCTTTGTTCACAACTTCAACACATTTAGTCTTTGGTCCAGTTGCTTTGACGGAAATCATGTTTACAAACAAAGGTTCACTATCAATATCACTATTATTATGTTGTAAAGTCTTCACTTGTCTGACGTTTTGACATACAATGTCAATATGACTACGTTTGCCATACTTTGAGCATTGTTCACCATATGCTAGACATTGGCACTTTTCATGAGCAGAGTTCCACCAGTGACACCTAAATATGTATTTCGATGACTCTGGATATTTTTCTCGTTGACGATTCTTGAAATGATTACGCACAATATCCACAGAAACCGGCACTGAGCTTAGAACTGGAGCTAGCAATGTTGACATTTGTAGGTGGTTTAGTTGCTCTCGACTAACTTCAGCCACTTTCGCTAGGTCCCAAGCATTTTTTAACGGCAGGCCTGGAGATTGTAAAAGTTCTTTTGGCAATGAATGATCATTTGTCCCCATGAGAATGCAATCCCAAACAATAAAATCAGATTGATCACCAAACTTGCATATCTGAATTAGTTTCCAAAGGACTGTTACAAAATGGTCAAAAGCTTCTCCTTTATTTTGTTTACCAGAGTACAGCATAAATAGTTCCTATAGCACGTTTTTCATATGCCTCAAATGCAGCTAGTAAAGTATTGTAGTCTTTAAGTTCTGTATCAGTCTTCTTCAATGTGTTTTCTATATCTACAGATTCTCTTCCAACAAGGTTTAGAAGTATTGCTGCTTTCACTTCCGATGACTTTCCTGTTTTTCTGAAGCTAACATAAACATTTCAAAGTTCTGCTTAAATTTGTGCCAGTTCTCGCTCACATTTACCGTTAATACTTGGCTTGTTTGAACCCGCCATGACTATCGATGTTACAACAGTTTTTAAAATACGCATTTATTTGAACACGTAAATAAATGTATATGGTAAGTAATGTCCAAGCGACTGCGTCCTGTTTTGTGTGCCACTGTGTGTTAGTTGAAAGATACCCACTACAGATCACACATCTTTTTTTTTAGAGCTGACTGGTGACTTTGGTGTTACCAACCCAACATACATTAACCTCCCTAGTAACAGCTTTAATGTATAATTTGTTTGCTAGACCCCTACTGTACTTTTATCTATGGACACTTTCACCTTGAATACTACTAAAATCTAAGTATTATTTTTAATATATTAAAAACTAGCCAAGAACCACAACTTTTCAAAATGTCAGGACAGACTGATCATGGAACTGATTTAGGAGGAAGATTAAAAGTAAGATTTAATTTTTTTACATTTCTAGTCTAGATATTACTTGGAACTTTTTTATTTGATAAAATGATCTTTTTTTACTTTTGACTCTCTTATCTTTCTTAATTTGTTATATACGTATCATAATTATAAATATTTATTATGAGCATAATTTGAAAATACAGATTCATAAAATCCTATATTTTTAATAATGCTATAAAATACACCGGTACTCCCAATTATTGCGTTAGTTTTTTGCCTTAGAAATAGCGTTGTCGGTTTTAGCGGGAAAGTTTTCATAACAAGTTTATTTTTGTGTTCACACAAGTAGTTACATTTATAATTTTTTATTAGAAATATTAGAGTTGAACATAAAGTGTTAAGTTTTAATATTATGAAAATTAAGTTGGTTTCTTAAATTTAAAGTCCTTTACTTATTTTATAAACACTAAAATTTATTCAGAATGTCTTATTCATAGCAAATAACCTTCAGCTCAATTTTCTCACTATGGAAGAATTGATAGCATTTGAAGATAATTTTGAGTTTAATAAATTTATAATTATAAATGACAACAAATATGGAAATCTTTCTTTATCTAGCTTGACACGGTGTCTAGTAGTAAATATATTAGTGTGTGACAAAGGAATACTTTTATTTCTAAATGATGTTGACTTTACTGAAAGTACAACATGCCTTATTCAAGAAAACTGGAGCAAAACAACATTTAAGATAAGTGATACCATTGTTATCAAAGCAACAAAATGCAATTTAACCAAGTGCTCTTGCCAATGGTTTGTTGACAACAAAAATGGTGTGTTAGTTTATTGCCCTGACATTCTCTTGTCACCCTCACGGATTGTATATGCAGTGGAGTGCAATAGGAGAGGTATTCTTCAGAACAAGTTCAAGGAAAGAGGTTTTTCACTTTGTACAGTTGTAGGCAAATTTGTCCACTTGTTATTTCAAAAAACCTTAGACTGTAAAGCTCATGATGAAGTTTCTATGATAAAGCTAGTCAATAATATTTTGAGCGCTCCAAGCTCAATTACTCAGATGTATGGGGCTATGATTGATAATCAAACTATAACTGAAGAATTGAAATCTCAGTTGCTGATATTTGTTCCAATAATTAAAAGACTGATTGAAAATTATTTTTTGCCATCTGGGAAAAAGGAAATTAACTATACACACAAAAAAGAACAGAGAGATTCAAAGAACCACAAAATATGGAGAGGTAAAATTTGTGCAGTTCGTGATATAGAAGAATGTATCACAGACCCAAAATTAGGTCTATTTGGGTTTATAGATGTCACAGTTGACATTATTAATGATGAACCCTACAGGGAGAAAATTTATTCAGTTCCTCTTGAGCTGAAAACGGGCAAATCAATGCTATCAGTAGAGCACAGTCGTCAGGTTGCATTGTACACACTAATGAAATCGAGTGATCAAGGACTGTTGGCTAATGTGAGGGATGAGTTTGTGACACAAATCAAACCCCCTCAAGCTATGACAAATGGATTATTGCAAGTTAGAAACAGGCTAGTGTCATACATGGAAGAACCATCTCTTATGCAAGTTTTGGATAAAGGTGGTAGATTGGAAGTTAATTTACCTCCGGCAAATCCTTCCAAAGAAACGTGCAAGTTCTGTCCTGTAAAAACTGCTTGTGGTTTATTTATGAGAAACTCAAAATTGACTGATTTTTCAGATGAAATCCCACCTATTTTGGCTACCAAGCATTTGAACAGTGATCATATAAAATATTTTTGTTTGAATTCATTTATGCTCTGCCTGGAAGAAAAAGCACATGAAAGAAGATCTCGTGTTCATTTAAAAGATATCTGGAATGTTCCAGCAGTTTTAAGGGAGTTGAATGGAACTTGTTTAACAAACATGAATTTGCTAGATCAAGTTCAGGAAAACAAAGATGGATGCTTTATCCATGTATTTACTCGTAACACACCTCTAAAACTACCTAAATCTTCTCATGAATCTAATTTTAGTGAAGATAAAATATCTGAAAGTTGTAGTGTTGTGATTAGTACAAAAGATAATCTGTGCATTTCAAGTGGAATTGTTAAATTAATTGAGAACTGTAAAATAACTTTATCTCTAGATAAGGATTTACAGAAAAATTATGCGGGCAATAAATTTAACATTGACAAAAAAACTCACTCAAGTTTATTTTCAGATCTGTTTACTAATTTGGCAGAGTTAATGATTCACAAACCTTATGCTAAAAATCTCAGAGAACTTTTAATTGAGAAGAAACATCCCATTCCAATTCACTTTGATCTTACAACTACAGATCTAAAGTTGATCAAAGAATCAATTCTTTCATTGAATTATGAGCAACAATCATTTATTGCTATAGTTAATTCATGTAAGGGGTATGCAATCTTGCAAGGAAATCCAGGAACCGGTAAAACAGAGACTATTGCTACATTAATCAAAATTCTTGCAAGTCGTAATAAAAGTGTACTAGTGACTAGCCATACACATTCTGCAGTGGACAATATATTGATTAGACTGCAAGAAAGAGGGGTTGACTTCTTACGAATTGGGAGTGAGCATAAAATAGATAATACGATAAATCCTAACTCTATTCTTTCCCAAGTAATAACACAGTGCAAGTCACCTGAAGAGCTTGATACCATTCTGAATGAGAAGCAAGTAGTAGGGTGCACAGCATTGGGATTAAATCATCCTTTGTTTTTTCGGAGAAGATTTGACTATTGTATTGTGGATGAAAGCACACAAGTGAACCAACCGACTGTTATAAGACCTTTGTTATGTGCTGACACATTTGTTTTAGTCGGCGATTCAAATCAACTCCCACCTTTAGTTTTAAGTGACAGAGCAAAAAGGTTAGGTTTGGGGGAAAGTCTCCTTGTGCGTCTTGCACAAACCGCTATTGAAAGTGGAGCCTTTGTAGAATTGAAAGTGCAATATCGAATGAATAAAAACATTATGAATTTAGCAAATAAATTTAAGTATAATGGCACGTTAAAATGTGCAAATCAGAGTGTGGCTCGTGCAACCTTAAAGTTAGATAGTAATGTGAAAGATTTACAAATGCTTTATATAAACCAACCCTGGCTGGTCCAGGCTTTGTCCCCCCAATTGGAGTTTTCAGTCATTGTGCTAAATACAGGAAACATCCACAGTAAATGTCCAGGAACTGGGAGTGCTAGCACTTTTCAAAATGTGATTGAAGCTTTTCTTGTTGATTTGTTGCTTGATGCTCTTCTAAAGGGAAAAACATCTCAGAGCGACATTGCAGTAATTTCACCTTACAGAGTTCAAGTGAAGCTTCTTCAAAGAGTTTTCAGAAGTCACACTTACATTGATATTAACACAGTGGACCAATATCAAGGGCGGGACAAGCCTGTGGTGATTTTATCCTGTTCACAATCATCTGTTGTGAATGAAACGTCTGAAGTATTGAATGACGACCAACGACTGGCTGTTGCCATCACTAGAAGTCGTCATAAACTAATCATCATCGGAAACATCAGTGGACTAATAGGAAAGTACAAGCCATTTTCAAAGCTCATTAAATGCATACCAGAACTCAGTATTTTAAACTGTGAAAGTATTTTGGAAGATGAATCGATGAAAGAAAGATTAAATCAATTTATTTATAAGTGTAACATTTTATAAAACCATGTAAATGTTGATGAAAATAATTTTGTTTAACTTTTATTAATAACTTTTAATTTTTATATTTTTGAAGATAACATTATGAAACAATTCTTAAATGACATTTCACAAATTATGTAGGACGAATTCCACCCTAATTACTGTATTAAAACTAGGCTAGATTGTAACAAAAGTGATCTTGAAATTAAATATCTTAGTGACTGTAGGCTAATTGCTTGAAGTAATCAATGCTAAACACAACCTTTTAGCTACAATACAAACCAATGCAATGTTATTGGTTTGTTGCCATATTTTGAAACACTAACTTAATCGCCAAATGTAGGACCTACTTTGTATAACACACTTCACACATAGAAAGAAAGAAATATACAGAAGTAAGTTGTTTAACTTTTAAAATTTTACCACTATGTTTACTATGTTCAAATAGACTTAAACATATTTTCATACTAGTCCATATTTTCATGCTAATTGCATAAATTAATATGAATATGGTCCCATTCACAGGTATTCATTTAACTGGCTCAATTAAATGTCCAGGTGTAATTTTTCAATTATATGTAGTATCATGAAACGATATGAGAATGAAATTAGGGAATGTTTATATAGTTCTAGCTCAAATGTGTATTAAGGCGCGGTGCTAAAAATACTTTGGGAAAAGGTTCCAACCTTCACCTGGATAGAGGATGTGAAATCACAAAGTGTGATAATCATCTTGGTTTATTCATGGAAGTAGGGGGTATGAACAAACTTTACTTAATTTACCACATGTGACCATTGATGACATCATCCCCTGTCACCGAGTTGACAAAATGTCAGCCCATCATCATGAAGTGTACAGGAAGTGAAGCGATATCTTTATTGTGAAACGACAACTCACAGGTTTGGGAATAGTAATTACAGATGGACCAAGTTGAACATCAACTGGATGGAAGAACCATCCATATAACAGTAAATTGTTAGGGAACACAATTTACTTCTTTATACACTTTAGACTTAACTAGGGCCTATCACTATTCTATTTGTTTCTAATTTGAAAATATATGTAGCTTAGATATTTTCATTTATATTATAATTATTCATTTTTAATATGTATATATTTATGTTCCTTTTCAGACTCAACTAATTAAAACATATTTTTTCTTACTATTTCATCCTCTTAGCTGTTGTATTCATAGCAGAAACTATATTTGCTGAGTTTGACTTTTATCACAAAAGATGAGCCAAATTGAGAGTTGTGTAAGGAACTCTCCTACAATTAAGAACTATAGGTGTTAGTCATTCAAATATATAAATATAAAATCTTTCTTTTTAATTGATTCTAGGCTATTTAAATAGTTTCAATGGTTTTTATCTTAATCATCTACTTTACTGTATAAACTTAGTGTCTCCATATACTAATTTAAATTATTGTTTAGCTATAGGCCTAGTTATGGTTTTATTATGTAATAATTACAGTATATTATTAATTGTTGTCATCTTACCCGCCTCGGTGGCGTAGTTGGCTAACGCGCTTGTCGTGTTGAGCTCGACTGCTGAGGACGGGGAGATCGAGGTTCGAATCTCGGTCGGGTGAACTGGGGGTGGTTTTCCTAAATGGTTTTCCACTCTCCCTCCACGCAAATGTGAGCTCACTTCCTCTAATTTAGCCTTCCCAATTCCTAATTCATTAGAGTAATTAATACTTAAAGCGTATAACCTGAACGCGTAGTAAGACGCGGTGCTAAATATTATTATATTATTATGTTGTCATCTTAGGTATTTTTCATTGATGGTATATTATAGATCATTTGAGTTTTGGTCAGCACTATAATAAAGAACATTGAAATTGAATTGAAATTAACTAAGTTCATTAAAATTTGTGAATATATGTTAGAACGAACTAACTCAATTGGAATTTCATGATCTCAGGTAAGGTTGTTTACTATGTTTATTTTCTTATTCTATGTGTTCAAATAATTAATGTTGCACATAAGTGAGTGAAACAAGCCCAACTCCAATACCTTCCCTTACCTTAATGTTCAACCCCTCCAACATAAGCCATGGACTCGAAAGCCAACCACTTGCTTTGCAGGTGAATCTTATAAATGACAGTTGTTGGTGATCTGTTTCTATTAACTCAACAATATATTACTTTGATAATATGATTGAATCTTCATATTTATTCCCTTCTTATTTTTTTTTCCCATCACAACATTTTTCGGTGAATTTTACACCATCTTCAAGTATTAAAGATGTATTAAAGGTGATCGATTTTACTTCATACTATTTGTGGATGTGATTAGTTATATTCAACAGCTGACATTATTCCAGAATCCACTGTTTTGTACATATGTGACTATGCTTGCTACGAATTGTCTGTTTGGCATGCATTTGTTACATTGATTTTTGAGTTGGGCATGATACAGATGCTAACTATTTCAATGATCTTATCAGAGGAGGGGAGGACAAACTATTCCATTAATAACAATTTTTGGAGTCAATAAACATATAATAATGAAGATTTTACTAGCAGAAAAGTTCGAAAATAAGTTTCTTTGGCCTAAAAATCAGAAAAAACTTGTCCTGTGCACCCGCTTTAGTGGCTGTACGGTTCAAGGCGCTACTCAAGCAGTAGACTATGGTGCTGATGATATGGAGAAAGAGGTTCCAATCCTGGTCGGGTTTATTGAAGGTGGTTTTTCCAAAATGGTTTTCCACATAAATGCGAGTACACTTTCTATAAATATAACTTTCCTCATCCCTAAAACTACGGGTAGATTGTAGTCTAATAATTATACTGTAGGCTTTAACTAAGTTGATTTTCAAGAGGAACATAGTTTTAAAAGAAATGTTTAAATCTTACATAATGTTGTCCCAAGAAATATTACACAAATTCCAGTGTTTGGAAAACATTAACGACAGTGATAAATCAAAACTCGAACTAATCGAGGAACAGCTTGGCCTCATTGTAGCTGAATCACCTCGGAATTCGACAAGACTATTAAATTGGGCATGTACATTCTGTTTACATGCCGTGTAGGTTACATAGCTTTACGAAACAGCAAAATACTAACTCTGCCTTACTACAGATATTTAGATACTTTCAAAATGAAGTTGGGTCCTGGGACATCAGGAATAAGTAAACAACAAGGTGCATATTTCAAGAAAAAGAAAGATTTATTAAAAAGCAGTTAACTATTTGTAAATATTTTAGTTGATCAAATGTTACTTATAAAGGCGGGAAAACTGAAGGCATGATAATAACAGGGGTAGGACTTGAGGTTGCCGAAACTGTTCAAACCTTTATGATTTCCCCCACAACATCCAACTACAAAGACGTTGTTGGCCTATTCCCCCAAATTCATATGAATGGCGAAGATCTTCACAAATTGATGCTTAGTGTATTTGAGCTTCTAACCTCAATAGGGTTTTGAGTAGTAAGCATATCGGACAGTAATGGAGTGAACAGAAAAAATGTTGACATGTTGAGTGGAGGAAAAATGCAACTTTTTTTCACAAACCCTGACAAGGAACAGACATGGTATTTTTGTTATTTGACACAGCACATATATTTAAATGCATTTGAAACATTTGGCTGAACCAACAAGATGCAAACCAAACCTTAATATTTCCTTAGCTCGAGGTCCTACTAAAGCAAAACCAATGTTTGAGTTGGAAGCAGATACAATAAATTTCCCACAAAGCCAAATGTGCGCCAGAATAAGTGATCTTACAACCCGAATAGGACAGAATAAGAACAGGTAGTGAAATTGGCTCTAGGCTTATCAAGGAAAAATTTGTACCCTAGCAACATAAAAAGGCAAAAGGCAACATTATGTTACAGGCTTTTCTATGAAAAATCAACATTGCTGCCTTGAAAATCATTGAAGCTAACATAACAGCTACTTGTATCAGCCATTGACTTGGTGGAACCCTGTTAATACTAAAAGTAAATTTTCTGGAACTGCTTTAAGAGATGAACTAAGAAAACCTGTCACATCAACCATGGACAAAAGAATGACATTTCTTAAAAGTCTAGTAAACTGGTTAAACAAATGGTATTAATTTGATTTGTTCGGAGAAACATAGATATGAGGTAGTCTTTGTGGGAAACTAAGCGCAGAAATCTTCTTTTCTTTCACACACACAACTCTAACAATTATAGAGATGTGTAAGTATCTCCTAGACGCAAAGATTCTAAAATATGTTACTCTAAGAAAATTTCATAATGACGACATAGAGTCCAGGTTCGATCAATACTGCCAGAGGAGCAGAGAGAATTACCACATAAGTGTGACAGAAATTCTGGATTCAGAAAGGAAAATACAGGCCATATCGATGTTAAAAATAAAATCGTACAAAGCGAGAGAATTCTCCATCAAAGATTTGTGTTTGGAAGATGATAAAGAAAGAGACCACAAGGAACTAAATAGTACTGAAAGTGATGTTTTGGCAGTTTGTCCAAATTTGTATGATGAAGTGAAAAACTTAGAAACTTCACAAAGTAAACTAATGACTATGATATACATTGGAGGCTACACTGTTCACAAGATTGAAAAACTGTGCATTGTGTAAGGTTATGATGAGTGTGTTATTGCAGGAGATTATGTTGCTGCGAAAGAAAACACCCAGTATTTAAAAGTTTATTGATAGAGGGGGCTTAAAACATCCAAAGCCGAAACTTTGTGGCAATCCCGTTTTTAAATTTTCACGCCCCAGGGTTGGGATACCTGTTGTCTTACTGTGCACTTGCTATCACACAGCTATATGATAATCCAATAATATGCCTAGCCTACTGTAGGATTTACTTATTAGTTTTTTTATTGTTGAAATTAGTTAAGTTCAATGTTTATATACAATTTATTTAATTAGTTACACTTACTTTAAAATTTTAAATTCAACATTAAAGTGACATAGGTCTTACTCGTTTAACCAACTGACGCGGAGAGCCAGAGTAACAGAGAAGCTACTATAGCACCTTATATATGACCTACCCCTTGCTTTTTGGACCCCTTGTCTTTAGTGTTAAAACCAACCAATAGGAGAGCTCTTGGCAGTTAGTTTGATGTTGTGAAGGCTAGCTTCCTATTGGGTAAAAGGTGGCCAACTCATCATCATATTTTCAAATGAAACGAAATAAGTTTTAAACAAAGAAAGGTTTAAAATTAAATATATTTGAATTTACTTCTGAAAATTACTTATGGGCTTGAAACCCAGTAAAATAAATGATTATTAATTAAGATGGTATTAACAATGAAGGTATAACTTGAATTTAGAATCTTGTACTGAAAATAAAATGGTTCAAATTTGCCTGGCCATCCAAAGCTGAAGTATTAAAAGGAAAATCTACATACAGTTCCTTAAAGAAATATACTTCACCCATTCCTTTTCAAATAAATGAGAGGGGCCCAAAACGGTATTATTACACCTTGTGCATATTTTAGGTAACATGTTGTTTATTTTATCAATGGACTTACTAAAGGATTGTTAAAACTTATGTTCATATATCTGTTTTGAATGTAAATCACTTCATGTTGTTATTGTAAAGAGGCTTGTTTCAATGCTTTGTAATATTCTTAATAACAACACCGAAGTGACCAAATACTGATTAAGTCAGAGAAAAAGTAAAAAACAGAGAGTATAGAAGTTGTTTGCATAAATTTGCCTGGATAAAGCTTTGCAATTTATCAATTTACCTGTTGTCATCTATAACAAAATGAAAAATGTGTAATACATAATTTTTTGTTTGTTTGCTGTAAAACATTCAAACCATGATAAAACTTACAGCATAGAAAACTATTACTCAAAGCTTCTCAATTCGAAAAAATAAGTAACTGACACAATATTAAGAATTGGTTTTAGTAAATTAAATTCATAGACGTCAGAGCCTAGACACTTTATAACATTATTTGAATTGTATGGCTTAGGCTAGGTTATCTGTAAATTACACTATATCACTATTGTATTCAAATAAAAGTGCTGCAGAAAAACACTATGCCAATGATAAACCCCTAAGCAGTAACACTATTTGTAAAAATAAAGTTTTAGTTGGTCATTACAAGTGAACGCTGTGCTGACTAATGGAGCGCAGCAGCAGCCTACTGCCTCTCTCTGTGATGCCAGTAGCACACAGGCCTGATAGTTAACGTAGGCCCCAGTGTAGGCCCACCAAATATATTCATATCTTCTTCTGACATTGTTTGTAGAACCGGTTACCCAATACTGATGCTTAATGAACACACTTTTTATTTGAGTCCATCATCTTTATTCAACTGACTCGCTTATACAGTTTGACAAGACACGCTCCCACTAGGCAAATGGCACGCCAAATCAGCTGGCAGGGAAGCACGTTTTCCAAGTCGACAGTTTTGTTATGAAATAAAGAACTGTTCCATTTGTATTTCACACTCATCTTATATTCCACATAACAAGTGTTCAGTATATTCCACATAACAAGTGTTCAGTATATTCCACATAACAAGTGTTCAGTCCCTAGTGAATTATTCTTTGTATAAGTTGTGAGCAGATATAATCAGTTGGTTTACAAAGTGCACATTAAAAATAAAAATAAAATAATAACGATATTTAAGATTTGATTAGAAAAATGTCATAGCATGTATTCCACTTGATAATTAATTTGAGTTACCAAGCAAATGTTTGGATTCACTTTGAAATTGAAAATCTTGGATTCACAAAAACTTATATAATCCATTCAGGTTGGGTTTTACATTTTTTAAATGTATAATTTTACAATCTTGATACATTACCTTAGTACATTCGTTAGAGTTTATATCCTAGCATCTCAGGCCACAGCCAGGAGTGATAACAACTGTGCCAAACCTAGCTGGTTTACAAGAGCTATGTACACCAATGTGTATTAGATTTGATCTTGTATATACAAAAGATTGTTTTAGTAAATTTTTCACTTAAAGTAGATACAAACTGTTTTACTTTCAATAAGTTTCATTAAGTATTTTGATAGACATTTTAATTTTAACTTATATAATTTGCTACATGTTTTCCTGTTGAAACCTTCTTTATCCAACCAATCAAAATAGAAGGCTCAAATTGTTAAAAAAAAATATATTAACACAATCAGAGTGAGTCGTTTGAGTAAGTGTTCCAGTTGTTTGCGTACAGACACCTGTAACTCAGAGCACGCAACCCATCTGGTTGTGGAAATAATTGTTAGACGGCTGTCCTCATAAATATATAAATTCCCAAAAAGAATAAAAACAAATAAGTAAATAAACAAATATCCTAAGGGTATGCTCAACTATTGATAAAATTAAGGAAAAAACCAAGAAATGCCTTTTTTAATAGTTATTCATAGAAAATATAATTAAATATATGTATGTATTTCTACAGATAAAACCATATATTATGGTATACCAAAAAAATAATTATGATAATCCTAGAGCGTGTAAATATATAAAATTAATCATGTGATTATATCAAAGTTAAATACAGCATAACATTTGAAAATTTCAAGAGAAAATAAATAGCTTTATTTAAACCATCGTTTTCCATAAAAAAATTACTTGTTAAATTACATCATATAACTTCTTGCTATAAAAAAAACTATTTACAAATTTATATCCATCTCTACAATTCGCATATATGTAAATAAACAATTATTTGAACCAGACAGGATTCAAAAATAAGTCAACAAGACTTCTATCATCAATCATTATTCTACAAAACGAATTCAATTCATATTCCCATTTTATAAGACAACATCTTCAATTAAAATATATAATATAATGAAAAGACTAGATAACTCGCAAGAGTAATTTCAAATAACAAGATAACCTTTCCCATTATTGTAAAAGATAGAATGAAAATTCACAAAAGTAATATTCACTAACAAACCACAAAATCAGATCTTACTACCATGATTTCTTTAGTCTATCTTCCAGACCAAACAGTAATATTCAAAATTAGACATATATCGATCTCATCAAAATAAACTTAAGTCTCAATATCATAGTCTTTGAATACTTTCATAATATCAAATTTAATTTTAGTCTGATTCCAAAGATTATAAATTTACCCATAAAAAATAACTGTAAAAGGCCGAAAAGTGAATTTAGAAATGGTCACATGAAAAAAATATCATTTAAGTTGGAAATAAATTTGTTCTTACACTTTAAATACTTATAGCCAAGGCTACATTTTCCCCTATCCAGAGTCAAGTCCAAGAGTGCCGGACATGTTGCCATACCGGCATTATATATGCTTGAAATCCCAGAGAAACATGGAAGGGAAGGAACAAGGTGAGGGAACATATTAGTATCACAAAGGGGGGATACGTGTGACAAACATAGCTTCGATAACAAACTCCAAAGCACTGGAATGTTCTCGGATAGAGTGGAGCAGGCATCACTTCCTTTCTTAAGCTCTTAGGAAATTTTTGATATCCCGCAACCTCTAGTGGCCGCTGTTTGAACCTAGGTGGGTTTGGTCAGTCCATCACGTGGCACAGTTATGCTCGGTTGTGTTTTCGTTGTCTCGCTGAACTGTTGTCAAGAGGTGCTGGGACGGTGAAATGGGGTAAGTTGTTTATTTCCCTCCGACTGGTATCTTCTTTAATTGTAGCCAAATGCTACACTATAAGCATATAAAACAATATGAACAATATCTACATATTTTATATTCACAGTTTAACAATTACTGCAATCACATCAAACTGGGGAAAATATTTAAGATAAAACAAACAATATTTTTCAGTACCTCTTCTATGAAAGTTCTTCTGCAATAAGACTCAAACCCAAATTGTCTACATCCATCATATTTTGTAGTCTGAAACCCCCTTAACTTTCCCCTTTTCTAATGCCACGAAACCTTATAAGATCTTTCCCCTTGAACCATTCTTATGTTCTGATTAAAATGTCACATATTTGGTAAATAAATATAATTAAGAGGGAAAAACCGTTTCAATTATTCATGTAAAAGCTATCCATTTTCTGGCTTGTCTACCCATGATTAATTTTTACTCTATTCTTTTTTCTTTCCAATCGCCTATGAACTAGACATGTGAGCAAACTGTGGCGTTCTGAACATCATTAACCACCTTTATAAATAATTCTGTTTGTGTAGTAAGAGTTAGTTTGTTATGTTAAGGGAGAATACAACTCCTACCGTTAATTTAAAAGCAGAACAATCAAGAGTATAACAAGTATGTTGAAATATGTGTTCAAACTTTATTTGCTGTAAAACATGATTATAACTACAAATTTACCAGTTCATGCTAAACAAAAATTATTTTCTTAAAATTTACCTCAAATATTTTTATTGTTGAAATAAGACAAAAATAATAATTAAATTTCAGTCTTGGAAACAATTTAAAATGGGCCCATTTTCCCCCCCCTTTCAGGGTGTGTGCATTGTGAAGCCCATTGTATATGGTAACATCGCTCGCTATTTTGGTAAGAAGCGTGAAGAGGATGGACACACACATCAGTGGACTGTATATGTGAAGCCCTACCATAATGAAGACATGTCGGCATATGTGAAGAAAGTTCACTTTAAACTTCATGAGAGTTATGCAGATCCCAACAGGATTATTATGAAGCCTCCTTATGAGGTTACAGAGACAGGCTGGGGAGAGTTTGAAATTGTTATCAAGATTTATTTTCATGACCCGAATGAAAGGCCAACTGTAAGTATTATCAACATGTTATAGTCTATTTTGAATTAGAGTTTGGTTGAAAATCCAGTGTAGTTGATAAACTTTCTAGTTACAACTAATAATTACTGTCCAATATATCTTAAATATTAAATAAATGGTGGTAATTTAGTGGTTTGTAGCTGATGTGATGCTTTCAAAATATTATATAAAAATAATAGGTATCCTATGTGATCAGTCAGACTCTTTGTCTTAAATAGGGCTTACAGACTATTATGTATCAGTGTTTGTATTAGACTCTACAGCTTCAGTCTTCGAGTCAATATTTTTATCAGTCCCAGCTCCCACATTCAAAGTGTGGTTAGTGCACCAACATTAATAATAATAATGACCCATTTCGATGTCAGTACAATCTTACATGTCACTCTCACAATAGATTATACTACCGATGATGGGTAGGTTGAGGTTAAAATCCAGTTTTGATGTACCAAGAGGGATTCTTTTTCTAAGCGGTATTTCCCTCACCCTCCATGCAAATGCAGGTACACACCCTATAAATTCAACCTTACTCATTTTTAACTCATTAGCTTAATTTACATATAGATGTGTAACCAGAACGAGTATTGAGACACGATATTTTAAAAAACCGCATCAATCATCATCATCACCTGTCGCCAGGTCATTTTAGTAAAGTGCCTATATCTTCCTTTATCCTTCCACCATTCTTCCTCCTTTAATTGCTCCCATTATTCTCCTCTCACATGCTTACTTTCTGTTATCTGCTCCTCCCATCTCTTGCTTGGCCTCCCTTGCACTTCAATTCCAACATTTTCTTTGGCATCCTCATTACATGCCCATACCATATCAATCTTGCTTCCTTTACTATCTGATGTACTCCTGGTACCCCCACTCTTTTCCAGATAACTTCATTCCTAATCTTGTTCCTCCTCGTAACAGGTAACACGCTCCTCACAAACTTCATGGCCATGGCCTCCACATTCCTAGTCTTTCTTAGATCCACTGTCCATATTTCTGCTGCATATGTGACAATGGGTACAAAGTAGATCCTGTAGAACACTTCCTTACACTTTGAGGGCACTTCTCTTCACCATAGCAGGTCTCTTACACACACCTATAAAACAACTCTCCCTGCAGGGCTATTTTGACCATTTGACACAAAGTTACATGCTACTGCTAGTCAGCTTCACTTTTGAGGAAAAGATAGCATTTGAGTTATTATGACCACTGCACTTTGTATTGTCCGCTAGTTTTGATTTCGACTTTGCTTCTAGTGTCAAAGAATAAAATTAGTTGGTGTCGACAGTTGGCAATGCTTTTCCAAAGAGTATTACCTTTTAAGAAGTTCTAGAATGCTGATATTCATGACTGAACATCATTCATATATTTTTATTTTCCCAAACAGCTGATCACAAGTCACATTATTTGCAAGAAATATTTAACCTAGCTTAATTTAATAAATATCTTGCATCATTTGCTAGCCTACGGTTTGAAATGAAAAAATACAAGGCATACATTATTCAATACACACAACATATTTTAGTAAAAAAATTGTAATATGAAATATGCATTCAAATAGCAATGTCACACAGGGAATTTAATTAAAATGAGAAGTTGGTCAGTAAATAATGTTTTTTATAATATGTATTTTTATGACCCAATGCTTTATTATTCATATATTTGTGTTGATACCGGACCAAGTGTAATATGTTGTATGAAGATCTTAGAAAATAGAACTAGTTATTTAAAGTTGATGAAAGCATTCAAGAACTCCCAAAAATAGTGTTAACACGCAATATTTTTGTCAACTTAATGTTTTTTTGTCAACTTAATGTCAAAACTATGAGCATTTATACACAGTCAGCCTACTAAGTTAACAATAAACTGAACGAGAGGCTGGTTTGAATGGTTAAAAATAATGAAATTTATATTTTATTTAAAGATCTTAGAAAATAAAACTAGTTATTTAAAGTTGATGAAAGCATTCAAGAACTCCCAAAAATAGTGTTAACACGCAATATTTTTGTCAACTTAATGTCAAAACTATGAGCATTTATACACAGTCAGCCTACTAAGTTAACAATAAACTGAACGAGAGGCTGATTTGAATGGTTAAAAATAATGAAATTTATATTTTATTTAAAGAGAATTCTTGAGACTTTCGTTAAGTGATTAAGAATATAAGGATATTATATTTCTTTATAATGAGTTGTTTGTAATTTATTCTCTTCAGGATAACTAATTACTAATTATCAGTTTCAGATAAATTCAGTAAACCTTTTATGATCAAAATACCTTGGCCTAAACCAAACCACATTTAAACATTAAGCTATGGCCTATTTTGGCTATTCCCATTCTTGGCTGCAATATTAATTCATAGGCCTACAACTCACATTAATGTGGATAGTAATTACTACTGTATGTACAATTCAGTTTAAATAGGTTCACATTATTCAAGTTTTGTTGAGGCATCTTAAACAGATTAAGCCTACCTTTTTATTATATTGGCAACTAGTTTGTCCACGTGTTTCACCCTAATGGGGTATATATGATAAAGGTTGAGTTTGATAGAATAAAAGTATTCGTATTTGTGTAGAAGGAGATTGGGAAAACCTTAAGAAAAATAAAACCACTCACTACTCCCAGCTAGAATCCAAATCCCAACCTCCCCGCCACTGGAAATTTAGACCAAAGAGACTAATGTTTTGGTCACTGTTGCCCCATGAGCTGGGTCAACAGACTACTAACCTCCACCTACTATAAAACTTACAAACAATTAATCTTAATATTTGGAATGTCCCAATTATCAATGTGTTGTTGGTGAATAATAATGCATTTAAATAGTGTTGCATTTTAAAGAAAATATTCTTTTAACATTCATTGAAAGCGTACTATAACCATTCTTGTCCTACATTATGATATAGCCCTATTTAAAGTTAGATTATGGGAAACACACACAAAAACCTTTTGAGATTATTATATTAAGCTAATGAGATGGCAAGTTTAGATCAGGTAACACAAAACACCTAATAAATTACAAAATCTAGCAAACATAACCTCATAACGCAAACCAAAGGACAAGTAAAATGTTAGTGCAACTTAGCATCTCACTGCTAGGAAAATATTTGCCCTCGCAAAGGGGTCGGCCGTAATAACTTTTGACGCAAAGTCTAGCATCTGTCTGCCAATGGTCGCAAATTCGTTTAGCGTCGTGGTCACAATAGCCTTGCTTGTGTCCTCATTAAATCCTCTATACTTCCAACTCTCTACTACATCTAACCTTACAGCTTTATTAGACCTTACCCTCGTCCTTGTCATGACCATCACGTTACACTTTGTGATGCCAAATTTCTTTTCCATATTCATACCTAATTTTCCATCAGCTGTCATATGGCAAAGTCTTTTGTAGAGCTCTGCCCTAAATCCACACTGTTCCTCTATCTCTTTAATTTTATTTCATATTTTCATTTCTAATATCTTCTCATAATTTGTTGTACACTGGCACATCAGCGTTATCCCCCTATAATTTTACACCTCTTCCTGTCTCCTTTCTTGGAAATAGGTATTAAAACTCCCTGTTTCCAGTCTTCCAGTATTTTGTTCTCCTTCCAAACCACTCTCAGCACCATTTATAACCATTGTATACCTACTTCACCGGCTGCTCTTATAATTTCCACAGTCAGTTCGTCCACTCCCAGTGCTTTCCCTTGTTTAATCCTCATTACTGCGTCCTCCACCTCTTTCCATGTGGGACTGTGGGATCTCTTTCCTTCTATCCTGCTATTTCTTCCTATTCCTCTGTTTCACTTTCATCCTTATACTCTTCCAGGTTTAACATTTTCTCAAAATATCTCTTACAAAGTTCCTTTTCTTTTTCTCTTGTGCTCAACATTCTTCCTTCTTCATCTCTCATTTTAACTTCTTGTCTTTTCTCTCCCCTCCTGTTTCTTACTTGGCTGTATAACACCTTCTTACTTTCTTCTACATCCCGTTTCAGCATTTCTGTCCATTTTTGCACCCAATCCTTCTTGGCTTCTCGTACAACTTGCGAATAGATATTCAAGTAAGAGTTTGACAAATCCTGGACATTAAGCCACCATAATAAAAATAACCTTTATTTATCTTGAAAAATCAAAGCATTAATATTTTTGTCACCGTAACTATTTTCTGCAACAAATATATTTTTTGAAAAAATTAAACACATGTTAATAATTTAAAAATAAAATAAAATAGTAAGTGAATTATAAAATAATTTGCAGGCTCCTCCATACACTCATTCGCAAGCTGAAATTATTTTAAGAAAGTTCAGTCTAATTGAACATATAGCAGTACTCTTAAAGAAAATTCTGGAGTTAAGGAATAATTAGAGTTATATAATTTGTTCTAAATCACTATGTCAACAAAGTAAAAGAACAAGCAGATATGTGTGATATAACTCAGGGGAATATAAATTTATTTAGTGTAGTTTGATCTATTAGAACAAGTATGTTTGTCCTTTAAAAATAGAAACTGGAAGTAGAGGTATTGCGGCTGTGATCATGACAATATTTTGTGAAACAATATTAATAAATAAAACCTTAACCAATGCAGTCTATTCATATACAAAGAAATATTAATATGTCATCCTAAATTACATAATATATTTAAATTTTAGATTTTATAATGGATATATTCGTTATGATAGATCATCTTTAAAATAAAATGAATTATTGCCTAATGGCTTGGAAATGTCTTGTAAGAAAGACAGTGTAGGAACACTGTACAATAATGTAAAGCAAGTGATATTGAAGGAAGCCAACCTGAAAGGATTGTTAGGCTAGACCTTCATACACTTTTACACTTCCCACTTCACACTCCCACAATTACACATGGTTTTGATTTTTCAGAACTATTACTTTTTCATATCAAGAGAGACATTCAAAACATGCAAAACACAAAGAAAGATATATGGATCTATACGCTTTTTGAAAAATTTGAAATATAACTGAAAATTAACATTGTTGCCAAAGTGATGCAATCACCTATCAATCATGAGCTTAACATTTTGATGGTACATATAAACAGTATGGGCTCCTGAAGATCCAGTAATGACACTATGTAGGTCTGAGATTCATGAATTTTGATCTTCCAATAATACAATTTTAAGGATTTTTTGCTTTGAACTCCACAAACAATTTATTCTAATTGCAAAGCGTATAACTCGAACTAGTAGTAAGACGCGGTGCTAAATAATAATAAAAACTATTCTAATTGCAAAGAATTAAGCTACTTCCGCTTCTGAACCTAAGTATTATTTATTTTTACAGACATTAATCACCGTCTCTCCTTGATAGCCATCACCCTTCTTTGTTCCTAGCTCTGGTAAAATGCCTTATTCTTTTCCTAGAAATTCGGACACATTGAATCTGGTAGCTTTTCTGTCATGAGTTCAAGAATTAGGCAGTAAACTAATTACTTTTACCTTCTCGCTTTTGTCTGCTACAACACATTTATCCTTCACTTTCATTAATAATTCCTCAGACTCATCTGGGGAATCCACATTTTCTTTGGGTTCTTCTATTACCTGATCAAAGGAGATCCCAAGATTTCATTTTAATGCATCTGAAACGTTCTTTTTCATTGCTTTTAAGGCAAACAATCTTCTTTTGTAACTTAATTTTCTTATTTTAGATGGTGGGGAAACCTATAGTAGAATATAAGCAGAGTATACATTTTCTAAACGCTCAGTAGATGGAATAAACTTTTCATTTTCTTTTTAAACATTTTATAATTGTAAACATATTTTTATAACAAGTTATGCCCAATGATTTACCAAGTACCTACAAGCTTTAAATGGTAGTTCAGTCCTCTTGAGATATGCTAGGGAAGTATTTCTTTTAAGTCCTTAGTGAATTTCTTTACACAGATTTTTAAGGGATACCTGCATTACTGGCCAAACACTTCAAGATACTTTCTAAGATACTTGACTTCACGGTACTTGCATATGGAGCTCACAATACAGGAAATTCTAAAAAAAAAAAAAAATTGTGGTTCTTTTTGACTAAACTGTAACAAATTACATTTAACAAGTGTAAATAAATGGAGTACCATTTAACCTCTGCCCTGTTGGACTCGAATTATGGCGTTCGTGAGCACTGACCTCCACTCTCCAACACACAGTTCCACAGACTAAACGGAGCCGTCTTTCTACATCCGGCTATTCTCGAAGCTTCTTCTAGTTCTATGGGTGACCAGCAGAGTCCCTGCTCAGTCCCTCCTTCTCCCCATTCCCCTCCTTTCTTCGTCCTATCCACCCCTCTCTCTATGGACATGGCTTTCCGTTTGGTTGCTATATATTGGAATGTTTTGCTAGTATTGTGACTTATTGCGGCATATTAAATTAAGGGTGAATATCAACTGCCACTCTGATCAATTTAATTCAGGTTTTTTGGGGAATATTAGCCTTTGTGACAGATACGATGTCCTTTATGTTTGCAGAGTTTTACACACTTGATTGTTGGCATGCGTCGCCCCTTTAGTAATTATATGGGAAATTAACTGCCACTAATTGTATGGTTCTTTTGGAGTTAAACGAGGCACTTGCATTTGTCACTGTTCCATTTGCTTAATGTTCCATTTATTTGCTTAATGTTCCATTTATTTGCTTAATGTTGTATGTTATTCATGGTAGTTATAAGGTATTATGTTTGAGTTATACCCTGGATATCAACGTCTCTATTGGTGGAATAGTTGTATTGATATATTCGCCTTGGGAAGCTCTAGTTAAAAATAGATATTCACATTGGTCGTTACATGGAGTCCTTGCTGGATATTCACACCATAGACTCAGCAAAGTTTATATGTTGCCAGAACCTACCGTTTGATAGTAATGTTTTACTTAAATCAGTTATAATATTTATAAATAATAACGGAGTTTCTGTATCTGGGCTAATCGTAGTAAAGGCAGGGTGATTTGCCTTTCAATTTCTAATATTTTTAGCCAAGTTCACCATTAGTAGAATAATATGTTGAATTATATTAATGTTTCAAATTCTAATCTTTCTAGTCAATTTCACCATTAGTGAAATAATATGTTGAATTATATTAATGTTTCAAATTCTAATCTTTCAGTCTATTTCACCTTTAGTGAAATAACATGTTGAATTATATTAATGTTTCAAATTCTAATTTTTCTAGTCTATTTCACCATTAGTAAAATATATTGAATTATAATAATGATTCAAATTCCAAAATGTCTAGTCAATTTCACCTTTAGTGAAATTCTATGTCAAATCGTGAAAATGTTTCTAATTTAAACATTATGGTCAAAATCATCTCTTATGAATAGTTATCGGTAATAGTAATATTTGCGATATGGGCAAGCTACTCTAGCGATGTGTTATAATACATATTGATGCCTATACCTTTTTACATCATACTATATGTGATTGTTTTGGTTTTCGATCATTATACTTCTTCTATATTTGAATCAAAAAAAATACTGTTATTCTCTTGTAACTTTCCTGACTATTATTTCTGGGCCTTTAAGGTGGTTACAAAACTCAAATGTTATCCTTTAATTCCTTTAGAACTGAACCATAAACCCATTTGTGGCACTCTTCATTTGTTAGAGTACCTACAGAACACCGTGTTTCCATGTTTGGAAAACAAATTTATGCATTGAAACACAAATCAACCTTCCTGTGGTCAGAGCAATAATCAGACACAAAGCAGAGCCAAAGCTTCACTGTGCCCTGCATGTCTATGCCTGTTAATCATCCTTCCTGTGGTCAGAGCAATAATCAGACACAAAGCGGAGCCAAAGCTTCACTGTGCCCTGCATGTCTATGCCTGTTAATCATCCTTCCTGTGGTCAGAGCAATAATCAGACACAAAGCGGAGCCAAAGCTTCACTGTGCCCTGCATGTCTATGCCTGTTAATCATCCTTCCTGTGGTCAGAGCAATAATCAGACACAAAGCGGAGCCAAAGCTTCACTGTGCCCTGCATGTCTATGCCTGTTAATCATCCTTCCTGTGGTCAGAGCAATAATCAGACACAAAGCGGAGCCAAAGCTTCACTGTGCCCTGCATGTCTATGCCTGTTAATCATCCTTCCTGTGGTCAGAGCAATAATCAGACACAAAGCGGAGCCAAAGCTTCACTGTGCCCTGCATGTCTATGCCTGTTAATCATCCTTCCTGTGGTCAGAGCAATAATCAGACACAAAGCGGAGCCAAAGCTTCACTGTGCCCTGCATGTCTATGCCTGTTAATCATCCTTCCTGTGGTCAGAGCAATAATCAGACACAAAGCGGAGCCAAAGCTTCACTGTGCCCTGCATGTCTATGCCTGTTAATCATCCTTCCTGTGGTCAGAGCAATAATCAGACACAAAGCGGAGCCAAAGCTTCACTGTGCCCTGCATGTCTATGCCTGTTAATCATCCTTCCTGTGGTCAGAGCAATAATCAGACACAAAGCGGAGCCAAAGCTTCACTGTGCCCTGCATGTCTATGCCTGTTAATCATCCTTCCTGTGGTCAGAGCAATAATCAGACACAAAGCGGAGCCAAAGCTTCACTGTGCCCTGCATGTCTATGCCTGTTAATCATCCTTCCTGTGGTCAGAGCAATAATCAGACACAAAGCGGAGCCAAAGCTTCACTGTGCCCTGCATGTCTATGCCTGTTAATCATCCTTCCTGTGGTCAGAGCAATAATCAGACACAAAGCGGAGCCAAAGCTTCACTGTGCCCTGCATGTCTATGCCTGTTAATCATCCTTCCTGTGGTCAGAGCAATAATCAGACACAAAGCGGAGCCAAAGCTTCACTGTGCCCTGCATGTCTATGCCTGTTAATCATCCTTCCTGTGGTCAGAGCAATAATCAGACACAAAGCGGAGCCAAAGCTTCACTGTGCCCTGCATGTCTATGCCTGTTAATCATCCTTCCTGTGGTCAGAGCAATAATCAGACACAAAGCGGAGCCAAAGCTTCACTGTGCCCTGCATGTCTATGCCTGTTAATCATCCTTCCTGTGGTCAGAGCAATAATCAGACACAAAGCGGAGCCAAAGCTTCACTGTGCCCTGCATGTCTATGCCTGTTAATCATCCTTCCTGTGGTCAGAGCAATAATCAGACACAAAGCGGAGCCAAAGCTTCACTGTGCCCTGCATGTCTATGCCTGTTAATCATCCTTCCTGTGGTCAGAGCAATAATCAGACACAAAGCGGAGCCAAAGCTTCACTGTGCCCTGCATGTCTATGCCTGTTAATCATCCTTCCTGTGGTCAGAGCAATAATCAGACACAAAGCGGAGCCAAAGCTTCACTGTGCCCTGCATGTCTATGCCTGTTAATCATCCTTCCTGTGGTCAGAGCAATAATCAGACACAAAGCGGAGCCAAAGCTTCACTGTGCCCTGCATGTCTATGCCTGTTAATCATCCTTCCTGTGGTCAGAGCAATAATCAGACACAAAGCGGAGCCAAAGCTTCACTGTGCCCTGCATGTCTATGCCTGTTAATCATCCTTCCTGTGGTCAGAGCAATAATCAGACACAAAGCGGAGCCAAAGCTTCACTGTGCCCTGCATGTCTATGCCTGCTAATCATCCTTCCTGTGGTCAGAGCAATAATCAGACACAAAGCGGAGCCAAAGCTTCACTGTGCCCTGCATGTCTATGCCTGTTAATCATCCTTCCTGTGGTCAGAGCAATAATCAGACACAAAGCGGAGCCAAAGCTTCACTGTGCCCTGCATGTCTATGCCTGCTAATCATCCTTCCTGTGTCAGAGCAACAAGCAGGCACAAAGGAAAGCCAAAGAAGAAAGGCCCATTCATCCTCTCATTCCACAAGCCACACAAATCATACATGGCCACCTCCTTGTTTCTTACTATTCCAACATCAACGTGGATTCTCAGTGGGTGTTCTAGCGATTCACTTCTGTCACAGCCCATTTGCAAAACTGCAGTTGCCGATCTGGATCATCTTCACTCACTTTAAGCCATAAATGCAATTTGTAGGTATGTGCCAATTCTGGATGCTGCTATTATTGATCCTATATTCAGCGGACAGACAGAACAGGGATTTCTTAGGACTATTAGCAACAAGTGGCCTTCATCTGTTGAAGATTTTAGGCAACCTGCACATGTTTTACAGGCCACAAATCCTGTCTCCCTAAACTTTTCAAACAGTCCAATTTTGATATGCAAAATTGCTATTTGTTCCGGGTGTTTGAGATTGAGATCCTCTGCTCTTACCCTATTACTGTGCTGGCTGACGATGAGGATGATCTCTTGATGCTTTTAACACATCACACACTATAAAATAAGGATTTTTGTTAGTCTTATAACACATTGCACACTCATATAAGTATCTTTATCAAACTCACAATACAACACTCTTACACACTTACACACTTATCAAACCTATATTACATTACATACAAGCATCTCAGTCAGACTTAAAATACAATAGTTAATTCAAAATCAACCTCAGATTGGCTGGTAAAAAAAGTAAAACACAGGGAAAATTTTCTATTACTTACACAACTTACATACGTAACTGCATTACTTTTCCGCATAGTCACCAGCCAAATTCAGGCACTTGTTATGCCGCTGCCAGTTGTTGACTCCATCCAAGAGCTCCTCATTCGCTTCAAAACACTAGTTAGCCATCCAGACCTGCTTGCTTGGCACCAAGTAAAAGCTATAAAGGGAGTGGTCAAGAATCTTGAGTTGAACTGATCAAATATGCACGCCCCGATGTGGGGCCATTGGTTGTCGAGCAGAAGAACAATGCTCTGGGAGAATTCCACATTTTTTGTTTTGAATCAACCTCTGAAGCTTCTTCATCATTTCAAAATCTGTCGCTATGGTCCTCCTTGGTGACATGAATTTGGTCAACTAAATTCCCTTACATTCTCAAAACACTGTAGCCATCGTTTCTCGGTTCTCTAATGTTTGTTTGAATCTTGGGCTTGTTTGACAAATGAGTGTGAATTATCTGTTTGAACTGTTCCTTCGTCTCTGCATTGACAACATGAACCCATATCTCTTCACCAGTCACATTTCTTTCAAGAGATTCATCCCCCCACATCCTGGAAGCCCAGAATGAACATCATAGCTGAGCCCATTCTCTGAACTTTATGAACACTAGTCAGTTGTTTTGGTACCCACCCTGCACAAATCTAGTCTAGCTCTTTAGTCTACAATGTTTGCAATTAATTTGTTCTTTAATATAATTCAGAAGCATCTAAGCCATATTTGAAATAGGAATGTTTATATTTTATTTTTTGGTCCAAACAAACTATTATAAAGCCTGAATAATAAGTTTTGTTTGAATCCCAGTTGGTTATTATTATAATATTAATAAATATTGAAATATTTGGAACTAATACAATTTTGTTTGTATTGAAACTTTATAATGGTTTTGGTTCAGTTTTAAAATAAGTATATTTAATACATGAGCTATTATGATTTTAAGAAAGAATTATGAATAAGTGGTTAATTTAGGGAAAATAGTCATGCTATTTTGAAGAGAGATGTTACATCTACATTCAATAATCATATCTAAAAAAATCAACCTTAGCAAACTTGTTTGGAATTTGAACCCCATCACACCTGTCAACCACTGGGTATAACATGTCTATCCCTGCAAGCTATATTAAGTTAATTTAAGTAGCTTATAATTGGTAAAATGGTAAACCTTGTCTCAATAAAGCTCCTGCGCAATAGTCTTAAGACTGTGTTCCTGGTGTGTTCAGGTGACACTGTATCACATCTTGAAGTTGTTCCAGTCTGGCCCTGATGCTATTCAGGCCCGCAAGACACTCATCTCCGAGTTCTATGAGGAGATTGTGTTTCAGGACCCCACTAACCTGATGCATCACATGCTCACCTCAACCAGCCAATTGTCTCATGGAACATGGAAACACGACACTGACTGTAAGCACAATTTTAATAGTAAAAATTATTATACCATCAACAATAATATGGTTGTATTTGGTTGTCTATTGCACTTCCACAGGAATCAAACTTGGGACTCTTAGCTTTGGTTTCAATGTTTAATTAATACTTTCAAATTAGCGATGTAAATAGTGACCCTGAAGTCACCAATAGCTGTGCTTTTGATATAATTAAGTAGCTGATGATCTAACTCAACCTTCACATTTACATTTATTTTATCTATGAGGGATAAAATAACAGGTCCTGGATTTATTTCACTGGTAATTAATTCTATTTGTATAATATGAGTTTTTGTTTTTATTGTTGAACAGGTGCATAAAATTTGAGAAAAGTCACTATTGTTCTGGTTCAACAGTCTCAAACATCACTTTTAACAGTTATACTCTGGCTATTAAATATTACACAATTGATAATAATTAGTTTTAATAAATGAGTTGTGTTTCACTCATTTATTGATCACTTTTATTTCACATATAGAATAGAGGAGTTTTATAAATATTTTACTGGAGTAAATTTAAAATTAAACTTTTATATGTTTATTCTAAGATGGATTGCATTTTAAACATAACTAAAGTTTTGCCACTAGGGCAACCTGTGCTAATACCCAGCAGTAATCAGCTAACAAACTGGAGCTCCACTTGTCTTGTTATCCTGTCCACATTGTTGATATATCTCTAACAACATTCATGTTTGTTTGGAAAAACTAAAAAATGTGATCCTAGAAATTAAATATTTAGATACGTGTTGCAACTCTCGACTTGGTAGGCATTAAAAGGTTTTTCAACAAGTGATGTGATTCTCTGCTTTTATATGTCCAAGGCCGTTCATAATCACTGCTCTAAAGGCTCTCCTAGCTGCTCCTTCAACTTCACTTAAATTATTTCATAATTTATCTGATTTATAGGGAAACAATTTTTTATTTTTAAAATCATTTAATATTTCTAGCTCTTACTTTTGTTCATTTTGAGTTGAGAAATCAACTCCTTCGTTCAATAAGGTTGGTTGCACCAGCCGCTGATTCTGTGACAAGGATCCTTTTCAATAAAGAAAAAACTTTTCAAAAGAAAAATAAATGTCAAGTGAGCTCTAAGAATCAGACATTTATGTATTGAACCAGGAGTCAGCAACCTTTTAGATACCATGGGTCGTATGGGCTTAGAAAAAATAATAATTGGTGAACCATATGGTTTAAAAAAAATATCCAGCAAAAATTTTCAACCTGGTAATCTCATATAATGATTATACTTTATCTGGAAGAAGGTACAGGAAAAGTGGATAGAAACATATAAAAGGAATGAACACAGTATGGCTTTACAATGAAAGAATAACTCAATTTACACTTTACATTGTTATCATTGGATAAAGAAGCTATAATCTCTTGAAGAAAATAGATCGTTACCGCCCAATCCCCTGACCTAGGTTTCATTCTATTGGAACACACCAGGAGAAAGTGTGAAACGTGCAACACAACTTTCTAAAAGAGGAAACCAAAAGACACAAAAGGGAGAAAAAGGAAAATTGTAAAGAGTGCTACAACACTTATATAAGAATATGTAAAGGGAATAACATAACATATATTTTTATGAATACATTTGTGATTTGCTTTTTGTATAACAGTTATACTAAAACCAAACAAACAACGGTATTCATAAAAATAATCCTTTATTAATTGTTAACAATTTTACATCATGCAACAAATTACAGAAATTATCATTATACTTTGTTGTAGTAAAAATTAGCATCAACTTTTAAGTAACAAGTAAAGGAGTTATTGTTTCACTCAATAATATTTGTAATGAAGGGAGACATACGTTTTATTAAAACTAATAAGAACATTGTCCTTGTCATCACTTTGCTAGCTCACTAATATCAGTGTCAACATTTGTTAAACACATTCGCAAAATATTATATAAAGTTTCATTTGTCACGCACAATCTTAGTTTTGTTTTGATATATTTAAATCTGTAAAATGTTTACTCACATATAAAAGTACTCCCAAATCTAGTAATCATTTTTCTTGAAAGTGTTCAAAAATTTGGGAATATATATTCAGAAAAACTTAAATAAAAGAAGAGAAAACCATGTTGATTAAAATTATTTTTAAGAATATTATTGCCTTGTGCATTTTTATTTTCAAATAAATCTTGAAACCTAGAGAACCTTTAAAGTTTAAGGGGTGGTCAAATTGTAATATGAACTGAGATCTATGTACATAAATTTCCTTGAAATTTTTTTCAGGCCATATTAAATCAGTCAGTGAGCCAGATCTGGCCCGTGGGTTGTAGGTTGCTGTCTGCTGTATTAAGACATTAACTTCATAAGAATTAACATTTTAGAAAACATTCATAAAAATGGTTGAAAGTAAGGAGTGGTTATAATAAAAGTTAAGACTTAGATAAATTGACCTAGAAAAATAGATAAAAAATTAATTTATAAACTAAACAGGTAGATGTATTAAGTGAAATTACCAAGACAAAAAAAATGTATAATTTAAATATAATTTTGGTGAAGAAACACAGGATATGTTCAGAGATCCATTATTTCCCCAGAACATAACATTTAAAAAAAATAATCCCTAAAACCATAGCGCTCAAAATAAAACATTGCATTTTTTATAAAGGCTGAAGAGGAATAAGAATTATTACCTACTACATAGTTTGGAAAATTCGAATTCAAACACATTTTTAATCCTAGTTAATTTTATAGTACCTACCTTATAAAAAAATTAAGTTTTCTCCCATCTCCTGTGTGCATTACATATTGCTATTGTTCATCGATACCAGTAGGCTTACCGGTACCAACATTTAATTTTACATCTTGATAGTGAGAGGCAATGGAGTGTAATTCCGGGAGGCGTTGGTTTAATTGTTGATTTTCATAGACTTTTAATTTTTTCGTATATTCGTCACTCCTGCAAGGTCTATCACTGTCACCCATACTAGGGGATCTACTACTCCCTTGATCCTTACTATTAGGTTTTTCTAGGGATGTTTATTAGATACATGACATCCGAGTTTATCACGTCTGCTACACCATTTACAATAAACACACTTAACATAATATACATATGTTTCACTAAACCATCTAACTTTTAATAAACATGTATCTATAGTACACTGTACAAACTCTAATAGGTCCACTAAATATAACAATTTCAAGGCTACACAATTATTACAATACTCATACCATGAGTTTAAATAAATTGTGTGCACATCGCAATGTAATTTGGCCGCAATATAAAGGTGGACTGAATTCAAACTAAAACAAAACCTCACTCACCCTCCCCTACCCTCCATCGCTTGCCCGCCCAAACTATCAAACACCCGCGGTAGGGTAGGTGACTGATGACTCATCACTCAATCACGGTTTTAGCCATGTTGAATTATTATATTTTTTCTTTGCCCCTTATTTCAACCTCTGACTTCTTATTTATAACTCTAATGATCTTAGCCCCTAGACACCGCAACTCTTTGTGCTTACACTGACACTGCCTCACTATGGCACATACTGATAGTGTGAGTGTTGAGTGTCATCGGTCTTAGTTTTTCATGCATAAAACTACCATATCAGAACCAGGAAGTACTAAAAAGTCAACAAAATTGTTGGACTTTACCCTGCCCTAAATTTCCGCAGGACTGCTTTAATTTCCCCAGAACCTCGTTTGTGCGTTCGGACATATTCTGCACCTCTGAAGAAACATAGTGTAAGATATGAAAATTTATATAAAATTATAATGCATCATCATCTAAAATAGGCTATAAATCTCAAATGATTTGATGAAAAGTCTAAATCATAAGTTGACACATTAAAATATTAATACAAAAATATAAGATACAATATAATGTATGAACGATGTTCTTAAGTCCAGATTTGTTGATAAATAAAATAATAAAAATTAGGTTAACATCTGCCAAACAATTTAAATGATGTGATTTGTAATGTAGAATAATCTAAGTCTTATCTGTGTCTTTGTCCCATTACTCCCTTTTGATATCCAGCACTGGAATTTTATATATAAATGTTCATATCTTACACTATGTTTCTTCACCAAAATAATATTTAAATTATACATTTTTGTGCTTGGTAATTTCATTTAATACATCTACCAATCTATTAACTGTTTAATTTATAAACTAATTTTTTATTTATTTTTCTAGATCACCTTATCTAATTCTTAACTTTTATTTGTAAACATTGTTAATTAACTAACAAACAACTACTTCACACTTATAACATGGAATATTGTTGTATGATGTGGGAGCACAAGCTAACATTTTGTAAGTATTTATATACAAAGTACTCATGCCAAAAACTAACTCCAGGATCTATTTAATATAAACAACTACACCTATACATTTCTACCACCATCATCATCATCAACTGTTTCCAGCCTGTGGCCGGGTAACTTGAGTAAAATGCCTCGATCTTCCCCTTTTCTTCCGCCACTCTTCCTTCTTTTATTTCAGACATTCTTCTCCTCTCACTTGAACACTTTCTGTTAGCTGCTCCTCCCATATCTTTCTTGGCCTCCCCTGCGGTCTTTTTTCCATCCTCATCACATGCCCACACCATCTCTGTCTTGCTTGCTCTGCTATCTCGTGAACTCCCTGTAGTCCCACTCTCTTGCATAACTTCATTCCTAATATTGTTTCTCCTCGTGACGGCAAACATGTTCCTCACAAACTTCATTCCCATGGCCTCCACTTTCCTAGTCTCTCTTACATTCACTGTCCATGTTTCTGCTGCATATGTGTTAATGGGTGACAAAGTACGCTCTATCTCAACTATTTACGGTAATGTAACTATGCATAGCAAAAACTTAGTGTGTTTTATATTAGAGGTCTTTTGTTCACCCTCTAAACTATACGATATGTTGCTGATTTAAACATGAGAAGCCATCAAATGTATTGAATTAAGTTTATCCTAATTGCATAGAAAATTAGTATTTTCATCCAACAAGTAACCTTCTTAAACTAGTCATTACAAAATGTTTAATATATATTCCCGCTTATTAATCATACTAATTTAAAAACATTCATATTTCTATAAACGTGTAAAATAAATTATCCTTGAAGGTAAAAATAATTAAACTTAAACTTTTGTTGAAGCTAATATTTTATTTTATTTCTAGTTGAAGAGAAAAAGGAAAAAACCATACAGAACATTATGAATGCAAAAAACAAAATTCGTCATGAAATCTCCGACCTAAAGGATAGACTGAAATTAGCAAAAGATACAATTTTTAAATTCAAATCTGAAATTACAAAGTTCCAGTCAGGAGGTGTCATCTAAATCTAACACAAGATGTCAAGGTTAGTAATTCCTCTTGTATCAATTATCCTTAGATAATTTTCTCAGACACCAACTAATCCTAACATAAATGTTTAGTTTGTAGCTCTGTTCTAGAAGTTTCCTCTCTTTGAACCAGATTGGTTCAACAAGGGGAGGAGCTTTAGTGTTTCCTTATTTTTGAAAATAGTGTATATTATTAATATTAACCTTACATGACACACATATTTCACTTTCCACCATTTAAAGAAATCTATGATAATAAAAGCATTAAAGTTGCTTGAATGTGAATATTTATTAAAATAGCCATATAAATCTCAGGTTACTTACAGTGTCCTCTCACCTCTCTTTCCTGTTCAAAAATATAATTTATACTAAACATTGTATATCATCATCATCATCAACTGTTTACAGCCTGTAACCGAGTTAGTTTAATAAAATGCCTCCATATTCCTCTATCCTTTCACCATTCTTCCTCCTCTGGTGTCTTCCATTCTTATCTTTTAGATTGAACACTTTCTGTTATCTACTCCTCCCATATTTTTATTGGTCTCCCTCACAGTCTTTTTACTACATACTTCATTTCCAACATTTTCTTCGGCATCCTCTGTTTTTCCATTCTCATCTCATTCCTATACAATCTCTGTCTTGCTTCCTCTACTATCTTATGTACTCCCTGTAGTCCCACTCATGCATAACTTCATTCCTAATATTGTTTCTCCTCGTGACAGCTAACATACTCCTTACAAACTTCATTCCCATGGATTCTACTTTCCTAGTATCTCTTACATGCATTGTCCATGTTTCTGCTGCGTATGTGACGATACACTGTATATGCAAAGAGAAAGTATATCCCATATTAGCTGAAAGTGTTACATCATGTTTATAGAGTTTACATATGAATTGAGTTGCTATAACATGTTACTGTATAAACATTTTAACAAGTTAAATTGTATCTTGCAGTGTTACCATATCCAGCAACAGATCTCCATATATGTTTGCTTGAGGAAGGGGTGACAGTAACTACCATACACACATCATACTAAAGAAGGTGTAACCAGAACTGCCATCTACCTATTTCACAAGGAGAGATGTGACAAGAACTATCATCTCAATACTGTACCAAGGGAGGTGTATCGAGAACTACCTTCTCAATATTATACCAAGGAAGGTGTGACAAGAACTATCATCTCAATATGGTACCAATGGAGTTGTATCGAGAACTACCTTTTCAATATTTTACCAAGGGAGGTGTGACAAGAACTATCATCTCAATACTGTACCAAGGAAAGTGTGACAAGAACTATCATCTCAATACTGTACCAAGGAAAGTGTAACAAGAACTATCATCTCAATATGGTACCAAGGAATGTGTGAAAGAACTATCATCTCAATATGGTACCAAGGAAAGTGTGACAAGAACTATCATCTCAATATGGTACCAAGGGAGGTGTATCGAGAACTACCTTCTCAATATTATACCAAGGGAGGTGTGACAAGGACTACCTTCTCAATATTGTACCAAGGGAGGTGTGACAAGAACTATCGTCTCAATATTGTACCAAAGGAGGTGTGACACAAACTTTCATCTCAATATGGTTCCATAGATGATTCACTGAATCATAAGTTTGCTTCACTGATGTCAACTTATCTGTAGAAGGATGAAAAGTTTATCTGGTGAACTTAAACCAGATCGTTGAACCAAAATATTTATCAAATTTTTTGTTTTGTTCCAACTCTCCAAACAAAAGTTTTAAGGCTCCAGTTTTGAAAAATGTATATTTACAAGCTATACCACCATTTATTAGATTATTAAATAAAATAAGTTTTATTAATAGTTAATCTACAACAAACAATAAGTAGGCTAATTAGAAAAAAAGCCATCATAATTCCAGAACTAATCAATTGCAAAATTTGTTAATAATATATAGTGTAATTTGGACAGGAGATTATTTTGTAAATATTTATTTTTCACATCCCAAAAGAATGGTGAAAATAGGTATTATCTTTGAAAATAATTTGATTTTCTAATGCACATCTAAATAAACCTTTTTTCCATGCATATTTTTAAACGAAAATTGTAACTATATCACATTAAGATTATCTAATATT
This sequence comes from Timema poppense, assembly GCA_902141375.1. Taxonomy (NCBI): domain Eukaryota; kingdom Metazoa; phylum Arthropoda; class Insecta; order Phasmatodea; family Timematidae; genus Timema; species Timema poppense. Next base: position 4,812 of record CABFOV010000843.1, on the reverse strand, counting down.
GTTATGATGCAGTCAAACCAGCTAATTACCATGTCAAAACATAAGGAAATAATATTTATGATTTTAGTTGTTTTGTCTAAAAAATGTAAATAAATCATATAATGTATCTATCAGAACATATAAAATGGAACAAACACAATATGGCTTTTACAATGAAAAGAAGAACACATTTTACACCTTACACTGCTGCCACTGGACAAACAGGTAGTGGCTGCCTCTTGAAGAAAATCGATTGCTACCGTCCATTCCCCGAACTAGGTTTCATTTTGGTGGAACTCATCAAGGAGGGGAGTGAAGTGTGCAATGCAACTTGCTAAAAGAGGAAACCCAAAAACACAAAAGGAGAGAAAGGGAGTGTTCTCTCATCTTTAACCAATATCATTTCTCTCTCGCCTGTGTTTTTTTTTGGTTGCCTTTTTTAGGACTAAACTAATGAAGGCAGAGATTAGAAAGATTTACAATTGTTGAATTTGCATCCCTTGTATTGTTTTACCTTCCATATAAATTTGCTAATAAACAATCACATAAATGGAAAAACTCTTTTAAATCAATTTCTTCACACTCAGCTTAGACTGTACAACATCTCTCTGTATGTCCCTCTCTTATACATGTTTGCTCTCACTCAAAGCAAAATACATCTTCCTATGTTCTTGGCCTAACAATTAGAATAAAAAAAACGCTCATCAGCACTTTTCTAACCCCTCTGAAAAATCAAAATAACCTACTCCCACAAAAATTCCAGTTATAAGTGAAAATAGTAAAATATATTTCAGAATAAAATTAAGTTAAAGAAAGAACAACATAAAATTAATTTATAAAAAATCATTATAAAATGCTAGAACCTTAAATAACTGATTAGAACCTTTATGAACTTAAACGTACGTTGTGTGTGGTTCTCTCTCTCGGTTCTAGTTCCTAAGCAATTGGTTTTTAGTTGGGTTGCGGGTTCTATCTACAGCTTTTAAGACTGAATATGTAGCATGTCCCAAATTTGAGGCTATGAGTAGTTAACACATGCTGAGACAGGGAGTCTACCAATACTGGAATATACTGTAATTTTGAATCGGATACTGGAAAAATATTCGCCTTTTTACATTGAGTGAAATGATGGATTAAGCATTTTGAGACCCCTGATATTATTTGGACTAATAGTTTTATTCTGACCACCCCTCAATTACTCCCCCTCTGGTCTATCTTGTTTGCCACACAACTAGTTGACCTTGCAGTGGGGATGTTTGCCTCACTTGCTGACCTTTATATTCTCAGTCTATACACTAAGCCTTCCCNCTAGTTGACCTTGCAGTGGGGATGTTTGCCTCACTTGCTGACCTTTATATTCTCAGTCTATACACTAAGCCTTCCCTCCCCCCCTCCCCCTTACATTCTAGAGAAAGGAACAAATAACTGTTTTGACTACACTCCAGCTAACCTCTTCCTTAACCCTCCTCCCCCCAAACATTTTTCCAGCAATAGCCATTATAAGTGACAGTTACTAGTAACTGCTCAAGTTCAAACACCACTTCAAACTATTGGTTTACCTGCCTGACCTTGACGTTCCAATGGCACAGAACAGTATTTGTTGTGTTCTTCACTTCATCCACCCCTCTCTCAATCCTCCCCCCACCCCCTCTAAATACCCAAAAGAAAAACTACCATTCCTAAGCTTGGCCTGGTGTGAGTATTCTGCAGATTCCACTTGTTTATCTTGTGAACTTTGTGTTTAATAAGAAATGAGTTAACTCAGAGGAAAAACCTCTTTTAAAGATGATTGGTTGTACAGTAGTGTTTAAAGATTGGCTGTGGTTACAAAAAGTGTATTGTGATAAAAGTAAAGGCCATTGTTCTTTGTCTAAAGCTAACTTTGATATAAGTAGCATGGGGAATATCTTCAATCCAATCTCATGCCAAGGGAAAGCAGCATGTTAACAGAGTAAAAGCTGATGGTGTTAGCAAAAAAAATATTGGACTTGGTCCCTTCTGCCAATAATGCAGTGTCATCTGTAGGCCTACATAAAGATGTACATTTTAGTGCTAATGACCATGAAGTAGTTTTGAAACCTGAAACTAAACATAATTCTATTCAGAGCTTCCTTGTCAAAGATGGAGTTTCTCATGCTGAAATATTTTGGGCTATTAATCAAGTAATGACACATTATTCTGCTAGAAGTGTTTTTGCTTGTAGTGATCTTTTTAAAGTAATATTTTCTGATAGTGATATTGCCCAGAAATTTCAAATTTATAAAGATAAACTTGGATATGTCATCGTGTATGGACTAGGTCCTTTTGTCAAAAGTGAGCTTGTGAATATGGTTAAGCAATGCTCATTTTATTGTATTTCTTTTGATGAGAGAATAAATACTGTGTCTCAGAAGACCCAGATGGATGTTGTTTGCTTCTGGAGTGAAAATGAAATTCATACAAGATATTTAACATCTTGCTTTTTAGGTAATGCAACAACTCAAGATATATTAATGAACTTTATATCTGTACTAAAAGACGAGGGCTTGGATCTCAAAAACATTCTTCAAGTTTCTTTGAATGGACCAAATAACCTCAAATTTTTAAGTGATCTCAAAAGTTACTTGAAAAAAGATTCTCCACAAGATCCCGAGTTACTGGAATTTGGAATGTGTTCTTTACACATTGTCCATGGTGCTTACAAAACAGCATATGCTAACTCTAGTTGGACTATTAACCAGATTTGCACTCACTATATTATTTATTTAAAAGATTTTCCAACAAGACGTGCAGACTATCAGAGAATAACAGGATCATCTCCTTTCATGATGAACTTTTGTTCTATTAGATGGGTAGAAAACTCAAGGGTGTTAGAGAGAGCAATGTCAATGCCGCCATATTTAAAACAGTATTTTTATTCTAACAAGCATCATCCAAAATCTGATAATTTTCAAACATTAAACAATTTGTGAAGAGTGAACTTCCGACATCAAAGTTGGGATTCATGCTCTGTTTCATTTGAGTAGGAGCAATTTCTCACCGAATATCAGCCCATTCAACCTCTATTGCACTTTATTTTTGCAGATCTAGATGAACTACTTGAGCACTTGATGAACAGATTAGTAAAATGTGATGTAATGAATTCAGCAAATACTTCCAAAAAATTGTTAGTCATTAATTTAAAGAAACAATCCAACATGAAATCACTCCCTACTGTAGATATTGGGTTCGAATCATCAGCTTTGAAAGGAATTAAAGACATCAAGATACTTCAGTTCAGAGGAGATTGCCAAAAATTCCTAGTCGATCTCTGCAACAAACTTTTATAGAAATCTTACTAGACAAGAAACAACTATCTGCGTGCAAGCTGATGTTGTAAAAAGAAACTACCTGGACTTTGTATCAAAGCAAGATGATATTGATTACCTTCAACAATTCACTTTAAGTGCTGACCAGCTTGATAAGTTCTTCATGAATATTTTTTCTAGAGTAAATGATCCCAGGAACTACAATATTTCCCTAAAACATTCTGGTTCTCTTCCATATTAATGCAGCCATTGAGCAAAGTTTTTCTGGGAATAAAGAATGTCTGGTTGAAAACCTACATGATGACAGCCTTATTTCTCGATAGTAACTTATGATGCAGTCATTGCAGCCGGGGGACTTCTAAATATGGTAATTTCAAAAAAGATGATTCATACTGTGAGGAATGCATGAGGAATAAGGATAGAAGCGCTCGAAAAGAAGAAAAGGATTGAAGTAGACTTAAGTCAAAAAATAAAAACAGCATCTGAAGAAATAAGAAAATTAGAAGTGAAAAGAAAAACAGTTTTGCAGAAAGCAAAGGAAGAGGCAAGGGTTTTAGAACATGAGATGCAAAAATTGAAAAAAATTTTGTGGTCGAATGAATTTTAACTTTTGTCTACATTCTAAAAAAATATTTAGGTTTTATTTTTTTATCTTAATTTTCAATGTCGGTTAACTGCAATTATCTTTATTTCCAAGTAATTTTTATCAACATAATATTTGTTGGTTAATTTTCATTGAAGATTCTGTATCTTTATTACTATATATTTACTAAACAAATTCACTATCAAAAATTTAACTTGTGGAAAGTATCGACTCTCAAGGGGTGGTGAGAATAATAGTTTTTGTAGTAGAGTAAACTCCCTGGCTGTAATCATTCTTTGAAGTTGCGCCACCAAGGCTGATTACTTGTACCTCTAAAGTTCTACGAGTGAGGTGAAATGACCTAGCAATTCCGCCAGGAGAGGTATTTTCACATACCTTCTATGGTTCTTTTACATACCCATGGAACCGACGGCTTTACTCCCTCTCTGAAGAATGTTGAGCTATGATTTTTTTTCACTCAAGAAAAAGCCTTTGGCCTCTATCTGGTTCAAATCCACAAACATCGGGTCCTGAGGCAAGCACTTTACCCCAAGACCACCAAGGTCGACGGTGGTATAGGTCATTCAAAAAATATAATGTAATTGTATGTGGGTTTTTGTGTGTGTGTGTGTGTGTGTGTGTGTGTGTACACACATATATTAAATATGGGTTGGATCTACCTTTTTCAAATCCCTAATTAAAATTTGAATTTTTCCTTCACTCTTCAATTTGTTTACATTAAATGGTATACTAATGATCAGGGGTTTAGTTGTTAGATTTTTCCTACCATTATTTTGGTTTTAACCACAAGAAACTATAATATTACACCCTCCGCCGATCCTATAGATAAGGCCCCTAAAACTATAGGACAGGAAGGTGTTACAATACATGGAAAATAACAACAGGAAATAGAGCAAAGTTTAAATGAAATATTCTTTAATTGTCAAAAAGTATTGAAACAAA
>CABFOV010000842.1:120822-152964 GCA_902141375.1 Timema poppense | reverse complement strand
CAGAACAATTCGTTGGCGCCCCTCAAAATTTGCCGCCCTAGGCCCGGGCCTCACGGGCCTAAGCCTAAATCCGCTACTGAGTATTCATGCTTTATAAAATATCGTTTAGTATTGAAAAAATTAACTTATTCAACACCAGCTGAATCCCCGTTCTTCGCACGGGATATTGTGTTATTATTTATTTTTGGATGAAAATTAGGAATTTTTAGTTTGAAGCTTAATGGCATAGTTCTTAGTGCTATTCGAGAAACATCCGCGAGGTGGTGACCATGTATCCTTTTTCATGGTGAGTTTTATTTTCGGCAGGCCCTCTTGCCTACTGCCAGGGGTGTTATCAGGTGAGCGCGGCTGGACAGGTCTCCCACCACTCACCACCACCACACACCGGGCCGGGCCCTCTCACTAACACAGACACTACAAGCACCACAAAATTCAGCAAAATATAAATTACATACTTCTTTCGTCTCTTGGATTTGCATACTAAGACGCTATTACATATTTTAATTAAGTATCTATTTTATTTCCCACCCCTTAGAAGCTTCTATGGGTTAAAAATAATTGCTATATTTTTTCGAAGGCATTATTAGAATAAACTTATCGGATTATTACCCTCTAAATGCTTAAATAATATTTAGCACCGCGTCTTACTACCCGTTCGGGCTATACGCTTTAAGTACTAATTACTCTGATGAATTAGGAATTGGGAAGGTTAAATTAGAGGAAGTGAACCCGCATTTGTGTGAAGGGAGAGTGGAAAACCATTTAGGAAAAACCCGCTCCAGTTCACCCGACCGAGATTCGAACCTCGATCTCCTCGTCCTCAGCAGTCTAGCTCAACGCGACAAGCGCGTTAGCCAACTACGCCACCGAGGCGGGTCTAAACGCTTAAAAAGATTTTATAAAACAATATTGTTTATTAGGATAGCTACCCCGATTTCACCCCCTTAATCACAAAACATCGGAATGAAACAGCTTTACTTTTCCTAATTAGCTTTTAAGGAACACCTGTGCCAAATTTCAGCCCTCTAGCTTCGTTGGAAGTGTGAGAATTAGTGATGAGTGAGTGAGGGCTTTCGCTTTTATGTATAGATAAATAAATGCCCTAAACATATTCAAAAATGCCTAAAAATTACGAAAATCAAAGAAACTGTTAGCGAACACGTGGCGAACAGCACTTGCAGTTTGGACATGATTTTATTATTATTATTATTATTATTATTATTTTATTCACTCAATGACATCGACATTTTGCAAACTGTTGACGAACTGCTCTGAAAACTATATGGCGAATATGATTTAATTATTCAAAACATTTGTTGTGGACGTCGTATTCTCGAACTGTTCGCGAATAGCTCTCGAACCGTTGATTTTGGTCTGTACGGGTATTTATTTGTGTTATTGTCGACATCGGTGGTCTTGGCAGTGCTCGCCTCCAGAGCCGATGTTCGTGGTTCAAACCTAGCCGAGATTAATGTTTTTTTTATTGATCGATAAAAATCCGTAACACAAACTCTTCCAGAGGGGAAGTATGCCGTCGGTCCCATGTCGATTGTGGCACGTAGGTGACCTGGCGGTCTAGGGGTAAGGTGTCGGACTTCTGTGCTGGGGGCCTGGTGTTCAATCCTTGGTCCCGGCACAGACTTATCTGATTACCAAACCCTTCCTTCACCTCTGACAAGACGTGTATTAATCACAGCTTGTGAATGTGGAAAATGCCAGGCTCTCCACCGTGGTTCGGATTCCACGTTAAACTATAGGTCCTCCATTTCATCTCACAATCACCCTACCATTACACATTAGCGTGGGTGCGTATTATCCGAACGGGCAGTAAGACGTGGTGATGATGATGATAATAATAATTGGAGTACGTAAAAGAACCCTGGAAGATATGTTAAAATACTTTTCCCGGCAAAATTGGTAAACCCTTTAGCTCTCGCTCATAGAAATTCTCGTTTGCTGATATAATTAGTCGGTTCATAAAGTGCACGTTAAATACCACAAATAATTAAATAGTTATTGTGCTATTTTATAGGTATTGATACTATCTATAAGAATTGACTGCTGCAAATAACATGACTGAATATACTAAAATAGTTTTAGCTACATTAGTAATTACTAAATACTCTTCTTCCTGTCAAAACCAGGGTATTTATGTACAAATGAGTGTTGTCTGTGATGTAAGAAAAATAAATAACATGTCATCAACATCCGTACCTGGTTATAACGATCGATAAATTGCACTGAAGTAGGAACAAAGTGCTTGCTTAAAATGAAAATCGTGGCTACCCATTAAGGTGGACTGTCGAGGGGTAGGGGTGGAACACGCGTCGGTGGGAGGCGGCCTTGCCTCAGCTGGCGTCGGTTGAGGCTCCGGCTGGTCTTAGCGGCGGTGGCGTCCCCGTCAAACAACCCTCCCACCCCAACAAACTACGATCAATGCCAGGTTGTATTGCAGGTAGGGGAGATATTTGCTAGGGGCGGTAGAATAAAAGGGGGTGTCTCTCCCCTTCGGTACTTTGGCGAGTTGTAGAGAGAGTGGAACTGCGACTGCGCCGTCGAGCTGGGACGTTAATCTCGGATATTAAANGGTACTTTGGCGAGTTGTAGAGAGAGTGGAACTGCGACTGCGCCGTCGAGCTGGGACGTTAATCTCGGATATTAAAAAAAAAATGACTTGGTGCTCATTGCTCTCTTCTTACTCTGTATGTCTTTAGTTTCTAAACTCTTATAGAGAAAGTATTATAATTTCAAAAAAAAAAAAAAAGATGGAGCTTGACGTTCTAGGTTTCCTCTAACTAAAATAATTTGCCCTGTATTTAGGCCTACCTGAAGCTACATCTAACACGTGCTAATGGAGCTTGTTAATTTTATTCCAGCCGTAAAATCAAGCGTGCTAAATTGATTATTTTTTTTAAATTCAAATTTTTCTAAACTTGCTTTAACATTTTTGTTCAAAATAGGTTTTTGTTTATAAATAAAAAGGTATTCTTGTTTTTCTTAAAAAATAATCATTTGATATTAGTTTACTATAGACCGATTTCTGAAAATTCTATAGTAATTTAAATTACACCAACATTTCTATATTAAAAAATTATACATAAAGAGTAGTTCATACAATGATTTAAGACACATCAGTGTGGTCCAACTGTGGCCCTCACAGTGTCCCGCAAGAAAATTAAAGGGAAACCCCCCCAAGTGACAGATGTTAAATAGTTGATAATTCAAATATATGTATTTATTTAAAATGTCTTGAATACATTTTACTATACATTTTGGCCTATTTGATTAATAAAATATGTATAAATATATATATTTAAGCTGTTTTGTGAAAGAATATTTGATAATACATTTTAGGAATAAAATGTGAAAGTGTGCGGACTAATGGTGGTTCAGTGCGTCAGGTGGTCCGCAGGAAAATGAATGGCATGACAGAATAATATTTGATTTCTCAAATAGCCTATTATATTTTGAAACTAAGTTTCCAAAAATAAGTAGGCCTACTTAGTAATCCAACCTCAAAGGATATTATTATAGGTCTTTTTGTAATGACTTCACAGATATCCATTTAAAATAAATTGTTATGTATATTTTCTGAAATTACCCAGAATAAACTACTCTTTTTTTTAAGAGGTTTCAATCAAAATCAAAACAACACCCCGAGGATAGACAGATTTAAAAACGTAAAGAATCATTATAATCTCGAAGTCGAAATATTGCACACTTAACTTAAAATATTTTTATTAGAAGCTAAAAAGTGAAATAAATAAAAATAGTACATTATTGACACGCTTGTTCCAATAAGTAAATTATACTTTATTCCACAAGTACATTTAAATTTTCATAGGAAGAGCCGACATTAATACAAGTTTTACTGTACTATTAGTGTTGTTTTATAAATAACAGATAGACTATATTAAAAGTGATAGATAATAATATGATCATATTATAGTGTCGGGAAAAAGTTTAAGACCACCCATTAAAAACACAATTTTTACACACTTTAATATTTTCATTCACTCAGAATATTACAAAAAATAGTTTGGGTTGCATTATAATGTCTACACTAATATTATAAAGAGGAAAGATTTAATTTTTTGTTTGTAATGGATTAACTCAAAAACTAATGGACCGATTCGAAAAATTATTTCACCAATATAAAGCTACATTATCAGCGAGTAACATAGGGTATATTTTATTTAGAAAATTTAATTTATTCCTTATAAAAATGTCGATAGTTACTCATATTTTATGGTAGAGTCTATGATGATTATTCAGTATGTGTGTTGAAAATAATAATGGGGGGAGGGGGAAATGGTCTAATTTAGTAATAAATAGGACATAAAATAAATAAACTGCATGCCCATGTTTAGTAGTGAATAGGACCCTCTCTAGCCTTGTAGCATACTTTGATCCTGTCAGGCATGGAGTGGATCAGCTTCCTACATTCTTCACGCGTCACTTTTTGCCGTAGGCTTTGGACTGCCAGTCTCAGTTCTGTTCCGTTTTTGGGCTTCTGCTTTGCAAATCGATATGCCGTGGAGTTCCTTAGATTTTCAACTAGGTTATGGTCTGGACTACGTGGTGGCCAGGGAAGCAGTTAAATGTCCTGGGTATCAAACCATGTCCTTGTTGCCGTGGACTGGTGGCATGGGGCGTTGTCCTGCTGGTAGATGTAATTTTCCTCAAGGAGCCTATGGGCTGAAGGAATCATAGTTTCCTGCATAGTTTCACAATATTTGTCACTGTTCCTAGCACCATTCACAATCTTACAGTCTCCATGCCTCTCTGAAGTGATGTAACCCCAGATCATGATTGCATCGCCACCTTGTTGGACTGCAGGGGCGACACAGGTCGGCAGAAAATTTTCTGTTCTTTCCCTTTGAACCCTAACCTCATCTGGAACTAATCTGAAACCATTACTCTCTCCCAAACTTCTTTAAGCCACCATAAACGTTCCTTGCAAAACTGAAGTCGTTGTTTTTTGTGTTTCTCATTCAACAGAGGTTTGCAAATTGTAAAATAGGAACTTAGGTCTGCTTCATTTAAACGGTTGCACACATTTCGCTCAGTTATGTTAATATTATCACAGGAAGATTCAGTTCCATGAGAAGATCACTGCATTTCTATCTTCTTTACAAAGTTGCAGCAGCCTACAGTCTTGTCTTAGAGATGTTTTCCTCGGACAGCCTGCCCTAGGCCGGTTGGGGATGGTTCCAATCTTCCAAACTCATTATATCGCTTGATTGTTTGTTGCACGCATGTTTTAGAAACTCAAAAAATATCAACGATATGTATTTGTGACTTTCCAATCTTCATTAAACCAATGATTTACCACTTAATTTGGTCTGGTACTGATTTTTCCCCCATCTTGACTTACAAACCCAAAATGCATATAATAAACTCAAAATGATCACATTAAAACTGATGAAACAGGTGTGCCAACTCACTTCCATAGAAATAAGAATTAACATAATCCTAGGACTAATTAAAAAGAAGTAATTTTAAATGTAACTAATAAAAATCATAAAAAGTCATAATTTTTTCTCTTGATTTAAAAAGAATTAGGCCACTTAAAAGTTAAAGTACTAATTTGGTAAAAAAAAGTTTTTAATTTTTAAGCTTTGTGTAACAAAATTCTTTGGATACCAAAAACCATAGCTCCATGTCCACCCATTTTTAAACTATAATTTTTTCTTTTTTTAAAAATGTGCATTTTTGGGTGGTTTTTGGTTCTGCGCCTTAATATATTTAAAAAAAAATCTTAACTTCTGATCCGTTTGAGCTACAGTAATTTTATTATCACTAAAATCTTTCATTTCTAATGTATATTATCATAACATTAAGAGAGAGTTAGTAAAGAAAAAAAGTTTTAAGACCAGTAAACAAAGAAGTTAGTATTTTTAGTATTTTTAAGGGGGGTCTTAAACTTTTTTCGACACTGTCATATATCATCATCATCATCATCATCATCATCATCATCATCATCATCATCAACTGTTTCCAGCCTGTGGCTGGGTCAGTTTAGTAAAGTACCTCCATCTTCCTCTATTCTTCTGCCTTTATTTGCTTCCAATCGGCTTATCTCACTTGCACACTTGCTGTTATGTGCTCCTCCCACCTCTTTCTTGGCCCCCCTCATCCTTTCATTTCCATAATTTTATTTGGCGCTCTCTCCTTTTCCATCCTCATTGTATGCCCATAACATCTCATTTCTGCTTCCTCTATTATCTCCTCCTATGAAGATTAAACTGTTAAATGCGTGTATGAAATAAAGTTATATAAATATTATATTAATAAAAACTTTCATTAGAAAATTTTCTTGATTCGACATTTGGCAGGTTGGTGGTATATTATTAAGGCGGGTGGTTTGCGTGTGTATCAAACTCTTATAAACTTGTCTGCCATTGGGAAAAGTTTGAGAAATTGTCCTGAAGTAACAGCTGCAGATTACTAGACCTGACATAAGTGAAAGTAACACACATATATATATATATATAGTAACTTTTCTAGATGTCTGATTAGGTCTTTCCTATGAAAATTGGACTGTAGTTAGTATTATCACTAACCCACGACAAGGAGTATCTGTGCACTAGCACTTAACTATTATTTTAGGAATACCTGCCTTCAAGTCATATCTGTTTTACATTATTACAATTTATCCATAAAGCATGCAAAAATATTCAGGTACGGCAGAAGGGAGCGCGAGTAATCTTACCGTTTTTATAGCATTATATTTTTTTGGTCAAAATAAATCAAATATTTCCCCAGTAGCAACGCAGAGTTTAATTTTCTGCACATGCTAATATCAACAGATCTTGAATATCTGTCAAAGGTGTCCTATAATTTTGTTAAAAACTTTTTAAATAAAGAGAAAAAGATTTGACAAAATTCCAGGACAGATATTCAATTAAAGATCTGTTGATATTAGCATGTGCAGAAAACTAAACCCTGTGCTGCTACTGGAGAAATATTGGATTTATTTTGGCCAACAAATTTCAATTATATAAAAACTGTAAAATTACTTTCGCTCCCTTCGGCCGCGCCTTAAATATTTTTTTCTTTGGTAAGCATATCAATCCAACACTTTTATAATCTCCAATAGCTAATTTTTTTTAATCACCGCGTCTTACTACCTGTTCAGGCCATACGCTTATATGATAATTACTCTAATGGCGTAAGGATGATTACGGGAGAGTTTTATAGGTATTGTACCCGCATTTGCGTGGAAGGATAGTGGAAAACCATTTAAGAGTAGTATTATTATTATCACCGCGTTTTACTACCCTTTCTGATTATACGAACTTACGCTAATGTGTAATGGTAGAGTGATTGCGAGATGAAATGGAGGACCTACAGTTTAACGTGGGATCCGAACCACGGTGGTGGCCTGGAATTCCACACATTCACAAGTTGTGATTAATACACGTCTTGTCAGAGGTGAAGGAAGGGTTTGGTAATCAGATAAATCTGTGCCGTGACCGAGGATTGAACCCCGGACCCCAGTACAGAAGTCCGACACCTTACCCCTAGACCACCAGGTCACCCCCAAAGTCAAATTGTTCCCTACTTCTGTCCCATACCATTAACCAACCTTACTATATGGCATGAGGAACTCGAAAGTTCATTGCCGCACTTGCAAAAGTACGCCACCTATCCCTATATTGAGCTATCCAGTCCATCTCATTACACCATAACCCTTTCAGATCCAACCCGAGTGAGTAGTAAGGCATGGTTCATGGTCTTTCAAAAGGGACAGCTACACTTGCAATGTCTTGGCGCATGAATGTATGAACTTTGTTTTTAGTAACTTTTATGAGTGTCGGATACCGTTTCTTCCTGTCTAGAATCCTATTTTATGTATTATATATATTGGTGGTTTACTGGGCCAGTCCTAAGCGGCATTAGACACACACACACACACACACACACACACACACACACTATAACCGCCGGTGGTTTCAACGGTTATGGCACCGTGACGGAGACGTTAACGGATGACCTGAAACTCCACATTCGTCGAGGGCACGCGATCTCTTCGCGGATTCTGGTTCGCTGCTGAGCATTCCCCCAGCCCACCGCGTCTTACTATCCGTTCGGGTTGGATTCATTTATTATATCAATGCAGCCAATGTTATATGAATGAGTAATCTTTTTTTTTAGCACCACGTCTTACTAACCATTCAGGCTATACGCTTATCTACTAAATACACTAACTGCTTTAGGGCTTAGGGAGGTAATATTAATATGATAAGTCAAAGTCTTGTAATTTGAACTGTTACTTTTCTTAAGGTCCGTTTAAACTATGCAAAAAGTTGTAAAACTTAGTGTTTTTGATACACGTTTTACAACTTGTTGTAAAAATCGATGGAATAATGTTTTAAAACAAATTTCGTGTTTTACAACCTGTTGCGCATTTCCCTTGGGTTGACGGTAAAGATCAAAGAAACCTTTCTGTTTTCAAATATTTTAACACAAATAGAGGACCTTCTACAGTCAAACACGTGACTACATACATTGCTTCCACTCCCGCTACACAACTCGTTCCAACTACCCTACAGTTGAGTTTCATCAAGCGTGTGTGCAGTATTTGTCTCTACAGTAGCCCCATGGCTTCTTTGGTGCTGACTGACAGCTCACAGTTGACTTCTGACAATCAACATTTAGGTATATACCTAGATTTTAACCGTCAGAAGTGACAGCTGCGAAACACAGGTTTTTGCAGATCATATGGTTCGGCGTAGGGATACATAATTTGGTATGGTAACTTTTCAAAGCTGCCAGTCAGAACCAAAGAAGCCAAGGGGCTACTGTAGATAGTAAAGATGGCCGAACCCAAAACCGTTTAGCCCTATTATTTTGATTAAACAACACAAGCTTCTGCGACCGCAAGTAGGACGTCTTCCTCAGACGCCATTATGCAAACTGATTGCAACTTGTCTAGTACCGATTTTCGTTTTTCGCTAATTTACAACAAATGTTGTGTAAACACTAAAATGTAACACGTTGTAGAACAACTTGTTTAACAACATGTTTTGTTGCTTAGTGTAAACGGACCTCTAGATATTAAATTATCAATATCTAGAAATTAATACTAATAATATGACAAAATGTTATTAATTTTGGTAGCAAAAAAAATGTATTTTCTAAAAGGTGCTATCAAGGTAATTCAATATACTGTCGGCTTTTAAGCAAAGTAGTAAAACAAAAACTCTCATTAGGATTTTTGTGGGCTGATAAAAATTGGTTTTGTCGGGGTGAAGAAGGGGAAATAAACGTGGTTAGGGGATTGAGGGGGTTAGTAGGTAACACGTGGCGGTGTCGCGCTAGTCTTGGTGCAGACCGCCTTGTTGTCGGACCTTGGGTACCTGCTGTCGTGTGATATAGTACAGTGTTGTTTATTATCTCTTTAAGTGGCGGCCCGATGAATATTTCTCGTGTTGGTGGTGCGTTTGTATGAAATGAGCTACTTTTAAAGGGTATTGAGTTTTCTTCTTATTGGTATGACCTTTAGGTTCAATTCGCAGACATTTCACTACAGCATCGTACTCAATCTATTTTTTTTAAGCAGGTGGGGAGGTGTGGGTATGTTAGAGGGTTTACCTCTTCCTACACGCTAATTCGGGCACATTTCTTTTGAATTCTATCGTCCTCGTCGCTAATGTGTAAGCCAAAGAAACTGATTGTGACTTGTGGTGAAAAAATAACACTAGCCATGGCCTTTAGGAGGAATACATACAAAATATTTAATGATTAATTACTTTCACCCGCTTCGATGGCCGCATGGTCTAACGCGCTACTCTCGTGTTAGACTAGACTGCCGAAGACCGGGAGATCAGGATTATATCCCGGTCGGGTGCAGTGAGGGTGGTTTTTCCTAAATGGCTTTCCAGTTTGCCCTCACGCAAATGCAGGTGCATTTCCTCAAAATTAAACATTCCTAATCCCTAACTCATTTGTCTAACTAGTTAAGTCCGTTCACGGTAGGAATTGATTTCTGAAAGGTCTTTTTCCCTACCATAAATCTATTATATAGTAGGATATTGGTAGGAAAAAAGACCTTTCAGTGGGTAATTCCTACCGTGAATGAAGTATACATAGGCGTATAACCCGAATGGATAGTAAGACACAGCGCTAAAATACTTTAAGAGGTTGAGGTTAAACCATTTCTCTTGTTATAGAGGCCTAGCCCTGTTTCGCTAGACTTATAGGGTGAGTTTGGTAATCTCTGGTAGTTACTAAAGTTAATAAAATAATTTAAATATACTAATACACAAAGTCATGTTATCTGTAGCTGTCACGTTTAATAGATATTATCAATAACTACAAAATAACACAAATAAAATGTTATCAATCTTAGCCGCAAAAAGTGATGTTTGAAGTTTTTACTAGTACCAAGATCAGAGTAGGTATATAATTGTGTTCAGGAAATACTAAATACCAATGTTGTTATATTTTGTTTCTTGCTTTGAACGTGAATTGACTATCCTTGAACTTGTTTCTGCGTGATGTGCCATGTTGATTCTCGGTCGAGTGTATTNCCCCCACCTTCTATCTTTACACACAAATGCGTGTTTTTCCTCTGACCATTCTTATCGCCACCCCATAGACCTAATAGTTAAAAATGCTCATGTATTAATGTATTAACTAAAATTTAGAGTATAAAATATTAGCTAACAATTCACCACTTTAAAAAAAAATACATATGAAAAAAAATCAAATTATATTCTTAACAACTCTTCTGAACCAATTAATCTACGCCTAATATTATGGTTTTCAAATTTATCCCATCCTAAGAGTAAGTTTAAAACTTCAATTTGTCCTCAGGAAGTCTCTTGAAAGCTTTTTTTTCTATAATTTTGTTTTTAATAATTGTGTCTAAACCATGGCATTTATGGAACTTTATACAGCCAGAATATTATTATTTTTCCCCTAAAATTTTACAATGGATCATTAATTCTCTTTAAAACTCACTTGATTACACGTCTAAAAACAAATCGTTACTAAAACAATTTTATTTTAGTGATTTAAAAAAACTGGTTTTACACATTAATTTTAGGCCTATCTTTAAATTATAGGATATTTAAACACCGAAGTAGTCCCTATATTATCGATTTTTTTTACATATTATGTTTGTCTTTTGATAGCAATAAAGATAATTGAGCCGTTAAGTTTCATGTGATTAACAATTTGTTAATAGAGTCCTGTTTGTATTTAAATTTGGCCTTAGGTAATTTAAAAGATGTGTGTTGGGGGATAAGAAGCTAAAAAGTGATTCGGAATTTAGTCCCAATTCCAAAGAAACCATTATGATGTAAGCGCCTGTAAAAACTAAAAAAACAAAGTATATATTGTAAGTGTAACCACTTATAAAAAGGCAACTATCTCGACCACTGTTAGTAATAACATTTTTTTTATATACTACAGCGCTTGTTAACACCCTGCCTGGCTACGCGCCAACCCTCAACTTTTCCTTTTTTTTTGTTTGTTTGTTCTTCTGTCGAAATCACTCAGCTCTAATTTTATTTCACCAAACCCTCTGTTCAACCTGGTTTTATAGAGAAAACAGAAAACAAAATTACGATATTAATTACGTAGCAGAAGCTTCTCTTATGTTGGGGCTTCCGGAGCTCCGCCCCACATCATAATAATCATCGTCATTATCAGATGTACATTCATGACCTTAGTTTACTTGGATGACAACTCAAAAAATTACTAGAAATAGCCCATAATGTATCCCTACCCCAACAGTTGATACGTCACTTTGGATAACTGTAATAAAAACATATAGTAATGTATGAATGTGATAGTTACTCACAGTAATTTAGGTCATTATTATTTATATATTTATTTGAGGTCAGGCACAAAGATTATTTATCGTTTTATTTCACTTGAAAAAATTATTATTCACACCACCTTCACAAACGGTCTAACGAACATAAGTTTAAAAGGGCGAGCGACAAATTTAAACCACGTGATTGAATGTAACGGAAACAAGCTCTTCACAATGATGCATCCACGCAGTGGATAGTAATATTTTATTCAGTTAAATATTTTGAAATACGATAAAATAATCATAAAATAAATTATTATATATTAAATAAATGACAAGTATTTTCTCTTTTCCAAGTAAATATGATGTCTATACACTATATGCACTATATGCAGATCATAGGTAACATTCCAAAACGAAGAATCAGTACTTTCAATTATGTTTAAAATACGGTTTCGGATTTAAAAAAAAGAGATGATTAAAATTAACTAAATAGTGTGAGAAAATTTAAGTTCACCTTATTTTAAATGTAAAATATTACGTGTAATTAAAAAAACTTAACATTTACAACAAAACAGTGAACTCTTATAAGTGTTAGCAACCCGAACCCTAAACATATGATTTTTGAACTGTCATCTAGGTAAAGACCTATCATGAACATACTTTAGTTCTGCCTCTTGGCGGGTTCAGTTACGATATATATCACTTATAATATCTCCTTTTTCCTCTTCTCTCTTCCCATTTATCATTCCCTTCAATTTCAGTCTTCGGCAGACATTCCTTATCATACAATATCCTAGCCTATTTATCTTTATTTTTTGGATGATAAAGGGAAGGAAACTTGATTTTTTATTTTAATACAAAATACAAGTAAAGTCCTTCGCGCTGGCTTAGTTTGTAGCGTGTCTGCCTTCTGAACTAGGGTCCCAAGCTTGATTCGCGGCATGGCAGGGGAAAAATATTACTGGCGAAACTCTCTTCAGTGTCCGCATAGTCTTAAGGAGTCACTCTCGCAATAGACTAGACTGCCGATGACGGGGAGCTCGGGTTTATAGTCCCGTTTGGGTATACTGAGTTTTTATAAACGGGTTCCCCCTTCCCCCTAAATGAAAATGCGGGTACAATTCATCAACATTAAACTTTACACATTCCTAACTCAATGGCATAGTTAATACATATGCATATTACCTACACGGATAATAAAACGTGGTACTGTAACAAAAATAATATATTATTAGCGAAATTGGGGTTTCCCCTAATCACAGTGACGAATTAACGGCTGGGGGGCAGGGGGAGTCTGGTCTGTTATAAATTTCATTTATAAGTCTTGTGTTAATAATATGATCACATGCTTCATAAACTCTACTTTAAATATCCCAGATTAATAAAATGGAAATAAACTATAAAATCTCTTTCGATCATTAAAAAAAAGTATTTTCTATTCCAAAAAAACTTTGAAGAAATTTTTGGATCCTTATATTACTAAGTCTATAAGGATTTAGGACGAGTCGCTTTTATTCGGTTTCCACGCAACTGCGGGATACATTTTCTCTCAATTATACCTTCCTCATCCTTACCCTACTCTTGTAAATTTGCGAATAGCCCTAACGGGTAGTAAGACATGATAAAAATAAATGTACTGAGAAAGGTTTTCCCTGGATGCTTTTCCACTCTTCCTCCAGGCAAATACGGGTACATATCCTCTAAATTAATTCTTCTTCGTCCCTTACACATATTCGTGATTAGTTCGTATGCGCGTAACTCGAACTGGTAAGGAAGGAGACGTGGTGAAAAAACAAATAACTGACTTTCATCTCTCTTTATCTGCTCTCTATAATATCCTTTATTCTCCACTAACCTTCTCTCTTGCCCTCATTAAGAAATTCAAGGTGATATCCTTTCTCTCTGGTGATAGCCAGAAGATCAGGCGATTTGTCTTTGTCATTGATAGATGGACTATAGATCAGTCAAACGTTTGTGTTTATTTAAAAGGTGAACCAGTTTCTTTTATAAATCCAAACTTAGTGGCAGTTTTTTTTTTCGCGATAGCTGAAAGAGCTCTGAATAAAACCGTTGACCTCTTTACGGGATTACTTGTATCTCTTTGTATCAGTGCATTACTGTGAGCTTTTACTCATTAAAGATATCGAGTGCTGAGTTCCCGACCTACCTCAACCCTGGAGCTCCAGTAGAAATTGGAGGGGCGGGGTCTATTTAGCAGACGTGGGGCCCTGGGCAAACTTCTGCCTCCCCCTCTACTCCTTCCTCTATAAAAAGTTAAATTTTTTATCAATGTTACTACATTAGTTTTGCAATTTTCAGCCGTATAAGATGTCACGAAATCTCCTAAAAGGTAAAAACCCGTGTTTAACACATTCGAGTATTATAGTTGATCCTCCCCAACCCTACGTTAGACTTTCCTCCCCAACGAACTTGATCCGAACCTTGGTATACCCACCATAGACAAACAAAACATTGGTGGGGTGGAGTTAAAACGGAGAACTCATTTCAATCGTTCAATACATCAAATCACATGATTATGTTTTTATTTGTTTTTACACTTTGACTATATTATATTTGGTAGAACGCCTATACAAGGAGCATACTTACTATACGAGCATGCAAACAAAAATGTCCTTATGTCACATAAACAACGCGGGGCTTGCCCTAAAATGTTCTATTTAAAAAAAATAACTTAACTAAAGCAATTTTTTGCTCGTGAATGTATACTTCGTTTTACTGTGAAAGGTAGCAGTTTTACCTTTAATGATTACACTGGCTCTTATCTTATAGGCTATAAGCTACACCACAGTTGAACCAAGCAAGCTAAGCTTTCAATAATACTGTAATAGCAATAACAATAATAATAATGGCGTGTCTAACTTTACATCAATCTGTAGATCAGGTTGAGGAAAAGCCAGTACTAATGTAGCGTTGTCTAGGAGACGCCCGGATATAAAAATTATTGTACATCCTTTTAATGGAGGCTCTTTCCATGTCCCTATCAGATAAAGGGATGATAGTGAATATGGGGGTGTGGAGCCAATGAAGATCTTAAACTAACTTAAGCCTAATTAACCAAACTCATGGGACCATAGGAATTATTCTTCTTTCGAGCAAACTCTCACGGTACCAGCTGGAAATCGAATCCGGGACCTCTAGGTCAGAAACCTCTAACCACTAAACCACGAGGCTAGTTACCTTGTAATATAAAAAAAAGTCTACTAAAGAGTCGTAAATGAAGAGAGAATTTGTGGCCCGCTATCCCCGAGGTGGACGTCTCCCTTGTAAATAGTAACTGACCTCGAACGCGAGGTAAGCCAGTGAGTCGCGGTTTTAGATTCTGGGAAACAGCTACACATGTCCCCCCCTCCCTCCCCCCCTTGCCTTGTGGTACTAACGCCATAGAGCCGGAGAAGAGGTGAATCACGCGTCACGCTACTGCGTCTGATAGGACAATTAGATTCGTGACGAGACAGTCCCGAACGAGCTGTGCTCTCAGATCGTTGGGGTCATTGTATCTGCGTGTGTAGAAGGGGGGAGCGTTTCGGGTCATCATGGTTGTTTTTTTATATATCTCTATTAGTAAATATTTTTTACCAGTTTAATAGGATTCTGGTAGGAAAGAACCATAACTTAAGCCTAATTAACCAAACCCTGTCGACTGTTGGGATCAGTCCCCTTAAAGAAAAAATACACAAGGTACCAGCTGGGTTTTGAACCCGGGACCTCTAGACTAGTAGCCAGTTGCGCTGACCCACTACACCACAGGGCCGGTTACAGCTGTAGATCATATGATTTTACGTAAAATGTATGGAAATGGTTTAAATAATTTTTGTAACTCTAAAAACCCTTCCTTCCTATCCAAATCGAACTGTAGGTCCTTGTTTACCCCAAAAGGTAGCAAACTTACCTTACATTGTCCATAGTACAAGGTGAGTCAAAAGCCATGAACCATAGTGTTATTCACTTCAGCTTGTTTTGTCTATTTGATATGCTCAGTATGGTGATCCTCTTCAGCAAAAGACATGTTCAGACGACGCTTCCAGTTGTTGAGGACACTGAGGAGTGTGACAGGTGGTATTTGCGTGCCACATCCTATTATACTCCCTTGCAGATGGTGTGTGTCACGAATCTTGGTGGAATAAACCATCGCTCTTAGGTGACCCCATAGCTAATAGTAATCCATTGGTATGAGGTTATGGGACCTCGCGAGCCACTCAACGTGGCCTCGCCGACCTATCTACCTCCCCGGAAACTGATAATCCAGCCACTGACCTATGATTAAACCATAATGCGGGGGGGGGGGGGGGNNNGTGCACCCTCCTGCTGAAACATTGTAGAGAACTCGCTGTCCTCATTCAGAACTGACGGGAAGACACACTCCTCTAAGATAATCTTGTATCTCTCGGCGTTTTTGGTACCACCAATAAAAAATTGACAAATGCTGCTCCCACTCCATATTCCACTCCACACCATTATCTTCGCCGCCCTCTGAATCAAGGACGTATTGGTTCAATGGGGATTGGTGCCACTCCACAGTCGCCAATTCTGATTGTTGACCTCAACGTTCATATAAAAGTACGACTCGTCAGTGAACAGAATTGACGTTGCGAATTCTGGGTTCCCCTCGATCCTGCTTAGTGCCAATTAGCATAACTCTGAGCGACGATCGGGATTGTTCTCACTAAGGTGGTGGAGCATCTGCAATTTGTAAGGATACCATTTTGCTTCATGCAGAACTCGAATAATGCTTCTATGGCTGATGTTCTCATGGGACAGACGCTTGGTGCTTTACATTGGACTCTGTTATGTTACGGATTTGGTTATGAGATAATTGGTATTTATAGCCCCGTGATAGAGCGCTGATTATTACTATACGGAATTATTATGCAATATTTTAATTGGATAAATAAGACCTTTAATGTTGCACACGATTTATTAAAGTGATTTTATCTTCGGCACTGAAGATATAATTTTATATGATATAGTTTATTTGAACCATAGATGATTTTTCTGTTATATTACAGCTATATATTTTACCGGCACTTAATATTACTGTCTTTTGATTACAAAGTTCTTGTGTGATGGTGTACACTGTTTTATGCTATTACTCTCTTTGTAGATTTATGCTACCGGCACGGTTAATAATTTATTTTCTAGACACATATTCATACGCAAAAGCAGCTAATATATTACCTACTTCTTGGTGACAGTTGTCGTGAAGGCTAGCTTCCTATTGACAGAGGGAGCTAGCATCACTTGCTTTTTTGGTAAATACTGCGGAGTTGACTTTTGAAAAATAATAATTTAATGGTGCAATCCTTAGACATTATTTCGGAAAAGCGCGTGGTTCTCCATGGATGGAGTATTAAAAGGATATTTTACATACAATACTTTAAAGAAAAATTCACTTCATCCATGACATTTTGAATATATGAGAGGGATCCAAATCAGTATTATTACAACTCTTAGATTATTATTATTATTATTATTATTATTATTATTAGCACCGCGTCTTACTACCCGTTCGGGTTGTACGCACTTACGGTAATGTGTAATGGTAGGGTGATTGTGAGATGAAATGAAGGACCTACAGTTTAACGTGGAATCCGAACCACGGTGGAGGCCTGGCATTCCTCACATTCACAAGATGTCTTGTCAGAGGTGAAGGAAGGGTTTTGTAATCAGATAAATCTTTGGCCGGGACCGAGGATTGAACCCCGGCCGCCAGCACAGAAGTCTGACAACTTACCCCTAGACCACCAGGTCACCGTTACAGCTCTTAGAGACAGCAGATAAAATTGCAGCTGACATATCCTCGTTGGTTGCCGTCCGTGTTCTATCTGGGCGAAGTCGACCATGCACACTGCCGGTATCCTTGAAGCGTTGGAGAAACTTCACGACTGCACTATGCGTGATTGGGTCTCTATCGGGGTGCCGATGGTTGAATTTTGTAGCAACATCTCTTGCACTGTGACCACCAGCCAGCAGTATCACTTCAACACGCCCGTCTTTGGTCAGTACTATCTCAGCACTTGAAACACACATTAGTTCCTGACTTTTGACTCACACTGACTCAGTCCGCCAAGTTAGGGCTGCTATTTTCTAATGGTCTCGTGGAATTGTACCCTCATTTGCATGGAAGCAGACAGGGAAAACACCCTTAGTACACACGATATTGATTTCAAAACTCCGACCTCACTGTCATCGGCAGTCCAGTATATCGCTAGCGTGACACCTTAAACTATTCGACCACCGAACCGTATGTCAGGGAATTATAAACTATATGTAAAATGTCTGGTATTTTACGATTGGTCAAAGAGAATGTTATAGTTGGCTCTTAAGGGAAGAAGAATGTATTCATCACCTTTTTACTATCTGTCCGGTATAGCCGCGTATTTTTGCTAATATACTAGGTATGAGGAATGTAGAATTTATATAAAATGTACCTGCATTTGCATGGAAATCAACTTGGCGAATAAATGTCTCAGTACACCCTGCTGGGATTTGAACATTGACCTTCTCATTAACGGGAGACCAGAGGAAGTTGATGCCTTAGTTTGTATACTCACCGTTGCGGGTTCTTATATGTTAAAATCTTTTTGTTATTTTTAAAATATTTTTATCTTCACCATAAGTTGCTTAACTCTGAGTGAGTTTTGATCAAGAAAGTTGTGATTTTTATCAGATATACTTAAGGATTTGTTATGAAGTTTTTACCTTCTTGAGCTGCTGATCCCATGAGGATAAGATGAAGGCGCTCTACTCTTGCTAGAGTGTACTGAGGGCAGTTTTCACTCTCCCTCCCCGCAAATGCGGGTTTATTTCATGTAAATATTCTAAAAATTAAAAAATAATGTAGGATGAGGCCTATCAATTAATTATTAAGAACATACACCAGCATTTCGAGATATAAAGAAATCTTATATTTGAACGATAACGTTCCCATTTTGGGTTTGCCTATTCACATTCGAACCTCCATCATTCTAGGTCATATTCAGAAAATAGTGCAACTTTTTTCATTAGTAAGATAAGCAGTAATTTAGCTATTTTATCTTATTCATAAACTAGCAGTTTGACTTGTTCTTTGCACGGGCAAGCCTCATAAAAACTATATCGAATTTGACGTTCAACATACGGCTTGTCAAATTTTTTATGGTTCCTATTTGCGCAATACCAAGCTGACTGATAATCCCAAACCATTTGTGATAAATTAGTTCTTTAACCAAATCATTACCCAGTCTACAAATTGGGTGCACGAACAAATGTAATAGTTATCTAAGCATTGTTATATAAACATAGATCTATTGGTAAAAAATAGCATCACAGTTCACCAAAGATCATAATTGAAGCTGGTATGGAAATATATTGAAAAATAAACAGGAACTAAGTTTTCCCCCTTGATTTTTAAGTATGTAATCGCATTGCCACTTTCTTCAAAATAATCTTTTCTTGTTTATGTTATTTTTTTGGTCTGCCTACATAATTTTTTTTTCTTAAGCCTAGAAGTTCTTTTTTCTATTAATTAAGGAGATCTTGACTCTGACCCATTTACCTGCATAGCAAATTCAGATTTTCTTTCACGTGGAAAAATAGGTATAGTAATAATTTTGGAAACATTTCAAGCTACCCTACCCTACCCTCCATTTATTTCCCACAACCCCATTTTGAAATTTTAAAACTTTGAATTGGTTCCTTTGTGTGCCCGCCAAATTTCAATTTTCAACCCCGATTAAATGCCGGGCTTACATTTTAAAATTCCACAAGTACAGATAATTTGTCTATCCGGAAAGATCCCTTTACTAACCTACTAAATTTAAATTTTCTACCACACTAAGAATTTTCTAAAATATTGGAAAAATCCTGAGCGCACATGTCTTAGAACAAATTTGGAAATTTATGCTATTTTAATATTATCTGGAATGATCTTCCAACCTGCTTGCAAATATTTCAATTTTTTACCAAATCGAGAAGTGTTTTATTCTATAAGTTTTGGAAATCTCTATCTACTCACTGACTTATTTTGAAATTTAACGTTTAAATACTTTAAGGAGGCTCTTGGTTGGTTCATTTACCATATCGCCAAATTCCAGTTTTATATCCTACTAGTTTTGGAAATATCCAATCCCTGCAATTTACTCATCCTCCAATTGGAAATTACACATTTTTCAGAGTCTTTTCGTTATTTGGGGCTGTTCTTTTTCCCCATATTATCTGATCCCTCATTATTTTGAAATTTATAAATGTTCAAACCTGCTTGACAATCTCTGAATAGTAGTTTTTTAAAATAGTTTTTGAAATTTTGAAACCCCCCATCTCACCAATTCCCCTTAGAAATACCAAATTTATAAGAGTTTTTTTTTTTAAATTTGGAGTGATTCTTCCACATACGTGTTAAATTTCAATCTTAAATCTCACCTAAATTTGCAGACTTTTCTGATTACTTAAAGTAGTCCCTATAACTTCCTGATGTGTTTTAATTCTCTACCACACCGAGTAGTAGTTTTTTTTAAATTTGTTTGTAAATTGTAACTTACACTTCCCCAACTTCCACTAAAAATATATTTTAAGACTGGGTTATCCGGAATAGTTCCTTCACCTTCCTGCTAAATTTCAATTTTCTACCTCACTTTTTTTTCTCTCTTTTTATATTCACCCTCACCCGATTTTTAAATTTCCCATTTCTAGACTTCACTAGTTAATTGACATTAATTCCCTACCTGCTTGCCAAATTTCACTTTTCCAGCTCATCAATAAGTGGCTTAGGTTTTTCTGGACACATACATACACACACTTGATGTTTTATTTATTAATATGAAGCAACCCCACCTCTTTCCTCCCATGTGTGAAAATAGATTCAAGACCTCAATTTCTTAGAAGACTGTGAGACGGATGATAGCGACATGGGTCTCATCCGTCAGAAAAGACATGACGTACGTTTACAACTAAGTCCAAGCGAATGTTATATTCGCAAAAGTCGGAATTGCTTACACGACGTTTATATTTGCAACTTTTTGTTTGGTTTCTAAATTCTTTTAATGTTCTACGTTTATTTATCTAAGCGTCTGAGATTTCGAGATAAGTTTTAGAAGTTTACGTCAATGCCGAAATGTTTAATGTCTCGACATTAGAATTTTTAAATTTTGCTTTTGAAGATTTATTTAATGTGGGGTTTTGATTTTTACTTAAAAAAACAACTCGCGTTGGTGCACGTGTGATCTTAATGCCAAGCTCATTTGGTCTGGTTTTCTGTTGGTTGGAAGGTAGGGGATTGAATCTCGGCTGGCTGTACTGAAGGCGGTTTTGTCAATGATTTTCCACTCTTTTTCCTCACAAATGCGGGAACGTGCATTTTATTTGCTCTAAATTATACCTTCCTCACCCTAACAATATAAGTGAATTAATATAAATATGTATATTTATTACAAGTTACATGACCTAACATTATATACTACACTTTATTTACATTTTTGGTGGTCTAGGGGTAAGGTGTCGGACTTCTATGCTGGGGGTCCGGGATTCAATCCTCGGTCCCGGCAAAGATTTATCTGATTACCAAACCCTTCCTTCACCTCTGACAAGACGTGTATTAATCACAACTTGTGAATGTGGGGAATGCCAGGCCTCCGCCGTGGTTCGGATTCCATGTTAAACTGTAGGTCCTCCATTTCATCTCACAATCACCCNGGAATGCCAGGCCTCCACCGTGGTTCGGATTCCACGTTAAACTGTAGGTCCTCCATTTCATCTCACAATCACCCTACCATTACACATTAGCGTAAGTGCGTATAACCCGAACGGGTAGTAAGACGTGGTGCTAATAATAATAAAAATAATTTATTTAAATTTACTTAATTCAAACATCCAGTAATTTATTCTATGCCTAAAAGAATAAACCCTTAACCTCATAATACGCACCCTCATCGGTTGATACATGGATTAAGGCTTCAATTGTGTCTGGTTTCTGTTGATGGGAAGGTTGGAGTTCGATTCCTTTTTGGATGCTCTTAGGTAATTTTTCCTTGAATGGTTTAAGTCACTTTCACTCCATACCAATACGGGTTCACATTTCCTCTAAATTATATCTTCTTCATACTTATCCAATTAGTGCAAATATGTTAACACGTACTTATATATAAACAGGTTCGTAAATAACATTTTAAACTCGATTCAATGGCCGAATGGTCTAAGCCCTAAGGTGTCACTCTCGTGTTAGACTGTCTTGCTGATAACAGGGAGGTCGGGGCTCGAATCCCGGTTGGGTCTCCTGAGGTGGATTTTTCTTAAAGGATTTCCCACTCTTCTTACACGCAAATGCGGGTAAATTTATTACCTATAAAATGCTTCTTTACTCATTCTTACCCCGTTATAGTAATTATCATAATTATTATATGCGTGTAACCAGAGAAGTTAATAAGACGCGGTTATAAAATAAAACATTTTAAATCTGGTTCCTCCAGACCTGTAGTTGACCTTCATATTCACTAGGCCATGGGGAACGAGCTATGACTAAATTGAACAAGTCTTCATCCAATTGAAATATATGAAAGAATAGGTCTAATTTCTTGATGATTAGGTCTGGGCAGCACCTATACCCTTGTTTTGGCACGAAGAACCGTCTGGAAAAGTCAAATTTATTTATTTGCGGCTAGCAATGATAATTTTTTTTACTATACTATTTGTGGTATTTTATAGTAATCGATAATATCTATCAAAAGTGACAGCTGCAATTGGCCTGACTTGATGTATTAATATATTAAAATTGTTTTAGTGACTCTTGTAACGTACAGAAGCGGTTCTTCCTACCAAAATCATACTATAGTGTTTATTTTCTTGAGCACGGTGAATAATTATACTAATCAATTTGCCGTAACATCGCGTGTGATTTGATTCTTCACATGCCATAGCTCATAATTTGAGGGTTCCTACGGTTTACTGAACCTTTCGTTTTTTTTCCACCTCTTAAGAGTCTTCTGATTGAGGGTTCCTTCCGCGTATAATTTCGGCTTTGTATTTTTTTCACGGTTTGAACTTGTTTTAAAGATCGGTATCCATTTCATTTCAACCATGATAATAAGGTAAAATATTAGAAAGCTATGTTTTGACACGGGTAGTTTGATTCTAGATGTTCTGTCAGTCATAACGATTATAATAAGTAGATTGGTTAGAACTGGTTACATTTTCCTTGGTTTTGTTTTTAAGTTGATTGAAAAACTCCGTCACTAAGAAATTTAAAAATAACCTTGATCGATGTATTTACCGACCATCATTCAATTATTATTTTTTATTGTGGTTCATTTAGAAAGTGTTAAATTAACTGTCTTATTCTGTGAAGCTTTACCTAGTTTGGTAATTTTGTCGGCATCTTAGATCCATCGGCAACGCGATTGTGTACCGAGTTAAAAGCCTCGGGTTCAATCCCAGAATGTCCAAAAATATTACCTTGCTACCATGTTTGGTAATGTTAAGGTTTTTATTTTCGTACAGTGATGATTTAATGGCTGGGGGATTGGGTTTCCATATGCCTTTTTATTTATTTAAGTCACTTTGAAGTTCTTGTGCTGATAAAATCAGTTGGTGGTGTAGAGAGTGCACGTTAAATATCTATAACAGAAAAAAACAGCCGGGAGTTCATATAAATATGAATATAATATTATATCTTGTGGCAAAAAAATGTATACTTTGATTTTTATCTCGAATTAACATATAAAACAGTATTTTTTATAGTTAACATTGATAAAATTTCGCTCTAACATTATTGTTATTATGTAGGTATTGATAGTATCTATAAAAAGTGACCAAGATCACATACATGGCTTGTTGTATAAATACGTGAAAGTATATCCAATAATTTATTACAGCTGTCAGATACGTAAAATAATTGGGGTATGTTGGCTGTTATTCATGTGTTTATCAAGTATTTAATGTGCAAAGAAGGCGTTTTATTTATTACACACTTAGTGAAAATATATTAGTGGTTTTAACTACAGTAACCCCATGGCTTCTTTGATGCTGACTGACAGCTCATAGCTGACTTCTGACAGTCAACATTTAGGTATATACCTAAATTTTGACCGTCAGAACTAACAGCTGCTAAACACATTTTTTTTGCAGATAATATGGTTCGGCGTAGGGATGCATAATTTGGTCTGGTAACATTTCAAAGCCGTCAGCCAGCACCAAAGAAGACATGGGGTTACTGTAGTACGTTTAGCATCAATTTGTGTGCACGGTGTCTTACTACCCGTCCGGGCATTATTAATATTTACACAATTGGAGTAGAGATGCGGAAGAAAAAACTTTAACCTGCTTCGGTGGCCACATGGTTTAAAACACTACTCTCGCAGTAGATTAGACTGTCTATGACGGGTAGATCTCGAGGTTGAAATCTCGGTTGAGTGTATGGAATTATTTTTCCAAAATGGTTTTCCATTCACCCTGCACGCAAGTGAGGTTATACTTCCTATAAATATAACCTTACTCATCCATAAAATCATTAGCGTGATTAGTGCATAAGCTTATAACTGCTAAAAAAACAATTAGATTAAATTTACTCACATTTTCATAGAGTAGAAAATTATCAGTAAAATGAAGTTCTCTGATTTATTTAGTTCTTTTTTTCTTTTTTTTTTAAAGTGGCCAAATTTTTTTATTGGCTTGTTCCTAATTTTAGTGCAGCCATGGTAATTATCTTTCTATCTATCCATGCTATTTATACATCTGTGCCCTAATTTTATGATGTCCAATTTTCTCCCAAATTAAGATGATCTCCTTCCTGGTTGGTTGGAACTATACATCTGGTACATAATATTTAAAGTGATTAAAAAAAATTCGTAAATATTTTTTTAAACGCATCTTATGACCGATTCGTTCTAGACGCTTTATTTACTAACTACGCTAGTAGGTCAGCGATGAGGAAGGTTTAATTTAAGGGAAGTAAACTCTTGCATTTACTCTGAGAGCGTCGGAAACCATTTAGGGGGAAAAAAATCACCCTCAGTACACCCGACCGAGATCGAACCGTGATATCCCCATCATCGTCAGTCTGGTCTGTTACGAGAGTAGTTAGCTTCTTAGACCATGCAGCCACCGAAGCGGGCCGTAAAAAGTTTAAAAGGTCTATAGGTTTCACTTTTTTTTTTAGAAGAGAGAAAGAAAAAAAAAGATGTTTGTGTGTCACGCAGTACTGCGCGGACTATAGCCAGTAAAATCAACCGTCAGTTGGCACGGATACTTCTCTCTCTCTCTCTCTGTCTCTCTCCGCAGTGTCTGGGCTGCTGTGAGCGTGAAATAAGGCCAGGCCAGGCAAGACCGGACATCGCGCTGTGTGATCAGTCGTGTTTGTGTACAGTATATCCTCCGTGTTCGCGAAGAGAGGAACCACCGGCATTTCGCAACCGGAATCTACGTGTGCGTCGTACTAGTTATCATCGCGTGCGTGTGTTAAAAGATGTTTACCAGGTGGTCACCGACCACTTGGCCCCATTCGGTAGAGCGTCTGCCTACTGAGGTAAGGGGCCCCGAGTTCGATTCCTTGGTACGACCAGAATTTTTATAATCGGTGTAAATTGGGGGGGCTTACCCTTTACGGTGACAAATTGACGTATGTGTTTGTTTCTTCAAGAGTTGATAAATAGTTTACTAGTATTGTTTTGGTACAATCATTTAGTTCAGTGTGTACGTTAAATCACGGTAGTAAGCCGGTGGACACACGGACAAAGACGTCGGTGTTTCTAGTCTGGTTTTCCGGTAGTGGGGAGGTCCGGGGCTTGGATAGGTGTTTGCTCTATTAAGGGCGTTTTCT
Organism: Timema poppense; assembly: GCA_902141375.1. Taxonomy (NCBI): domain Eukaryota; kingdom Metazoa; phylum Arthropoda; class Insecta; order Phasmatodea; family Timematidae; genus Timema; species Timema poppense. The sequence goes on along the minus strand of CABFOV010000842.1, from coordinate 127,387 downwards.
AAGTGGTTTTCTGTTCTACTCCTCCACGCATGTGCGGGTTGGTGAATTTTTATTAAATTTTACCTCCTGTCATCTTTCTATTTGTGGGCTCATATATTGTTTGCTTGATGAATCTGCAACCCGAAGATTGGTTTGTTGTCCTTACCATCCATCTTGACGCTGTTCTCCGGGCTCTTCGGCTGGTTAGTGCTGCCCACTCTTTCTGCTAGTATTATTTATTATTATCATCATCGCGTCTTACTACCCGTTCGGGTTATACGCACTTACGCTAATGTGTAATGGTAGGGTGATTGTGAGTGTAGGGTGATTGTGAGATGAAATGGAGGACCTACAGTTTAACGTGGAATCCGAACCACGGTGGAGACCTGACATTCCTCACACTCACAAGTTTTGAATGAATACACGTCTTGTCAGAGGTGCGGGAAGGGTTTGGTAATCAGATAAATCTGTGCCGGGACCGAGGATTGAACCACGGACCCCCAGCATCGAAGTCTGACACCCTAACCCTACCAGGTCACTTTTTTTTCTGATAGTAAGCACATGCATTATGGAAGTATACTAAATGCGGGGATTCTCCATTGCCTTCCGCACTGAATTTTTATTAGCGAATGCTAAAGGGCCTACCAATTTTGCCGGGGGAAAGGTAGTTTCACATACCTTCAAGGTGTTTTTTTTACACGCCACAATCTACATGGGACCAATGTTTTATTTCCCCTTTGAAGGAAGTTGTGCTATGGGTTTTTATTGTTCAGAAAAATCCTCGTCGACCTCGGCTGTGTTTGAACCCACGAACGTCGGTTTTTTTTTAAGGTGATAAGGTGAGCGCTTTACTCCGAGACCACAAAGGTCGACTAGGGGTCGTATTTATGTAGTCGTTATTCAGATATCAGCCAATCCCCATTTAACCTGAACTGCTTGTAGTTAGAGATGAATATTTTTCACAGTGGCGGCTTGCGTTGGAGGGGTTACATTGTAGGGTTGGCACCTAGAACCTATTATATTTCAACATTATATAGTGTGTTAAGAGACGAGTGGGTTATCATAAGGTGGCATGGGGCTGGGGAAGGGGGAGGGGGAGCTTAGGAATTAGGAAAATAGGGGGGGAGACAAATGTCAGGCCAACATTAAAATTATTTTAATTAACTTATTGGTGATAAAAAAAATTTAAGTATGATATATGAACATAACGCGTCTACAAAGGCTCTCATTATTTTTTTCTTTTTCTTTACTACTTTTTTTTTAGCACCGCGTCTACCCGTTCGGCTTATACGCGTATGTACTAATTACTCTAATGTGCTAAGGATAAGGAAGTTTGAATTAGAGGAATTGCACCCGTGAGAGTGGAAAACTATTTAGGAGAAACCGACTGGTATCGAACACCGATCTCCCTGTCATCGGCAGTTTAGTCTATAGCGAGAGTAGCGCATTAAACCGTGTGCGGTCACCGAAGCTCGTTTAAGCTTGTTTGATAATGTTTCTGGTGTTAACGCCCTCAGGAGGAATAAATCTTAAGTGTAAACGTTGCCATTTAGGATATCTATATCTAGATTGCATTACAGGGTGTCTACCATCCGGGAAAATCAGGGAAAACTGGAAATAGCCGGGAATTTGAAGGGGTCGACAAAAAAAAGGATATTAGTTGGGAATTTGGCAAATTAAAAAAAATCTGGGAAAAAGGTTTTTTTACTCAAAATATGAAATATAATAATCATTAAATCAGTTAATTACATTGTAATTCAAACTGTCTTTTTTTGTTTGTAGCTGTGTAATATATTTTATAATTTTTCTAATTTCTAGTAGACTATATTAATACAAATAAAAAACGGTTTTTAAAAATTTTAAAACTTATTATTACTATTCATAAAAAATATTGACAAAAACCTTGGGGGTAGGGGGGCGATAGAAGGGTGTGACATACTTTTGAGTCAAGAATTTTAGGAAATGATCAGGGTAAACCAGGGAAATAGTTGGTGATTTCATTGGTAAAGTTGATTAGACACCATGATTTTTATATTCCCATTTAATCAGTTGAAATTATTTTACAGAAATAATAGTTGAACATTTTTCGTCTAACATCTCTACTTGTAGTCCGTTAACTGAGAGACCCAAGACTAGATCATAAATACGGGCTTAAGTATACATTCTAAGAAGAGTGCCGTGAAACAATAATTAAAGGAAGGCTTCTGCGGATCAATAAGGCCGTAGGTTCGCGCGGGGGTCGAACCCGAGCCGGGTATGACGTGGCGGCGCGCGGCGGGGCGTATTTCCCGGTTTTCTAGTCTCTTTCCCTCCCCACCTCCCTCTCCTGTCACACTGCGTCAACAATTAAGGCCGGTACACACAGAACGCTAAGCTAAGATTTGCTCTGCTAACTCTTTAATAATAAAAAAATAACATACCATATATTTAATGGTGCTGGTTCACACAGAAAGCTAAGCTAAACTACAGTAGCCCCATGCCTTCTTTGGTGCTGACTGACAGCTCACAGCTGACTTCTGACAGTCAACATTTAGGTAAAGAAGCCATGGGGATACCTAAATGTTGACTGTCAGAAGTCAGCTGTGAGCTGTCAGTCAGCACCAAAGAAGCCATAGGGCTACTGTAGCTTATCAGTGAGTGTGAGTGAGTTATTGTCATGAAATGAGGACGGAGAAGGAGAGGGTGCCAAAGAAAATGATGGAGATAAAGTATGTATGAAAAAGACCCCAAGGGAGGCCATAAAATAGATGGGAGGAGCGGATAATATAATGTGTGCAAGTGAGAGGAGAGGATTGAACACAATTAAAGTAGGGATAGTGGTGGAAGGTTAGAGGAAGGCGGAGGAATTTTACTAAACTGACTCGGGCCATAGGCTCGAAACAGCTGATGTTGATGATAAATATTTTTACAGTATTTTTTGCACCGCGTCTTTCTACCCGTTCGGGTTATACGCTTACAGTATTATTACACAACCTATTTTGTATAAATAATTGTTTTTATAATTTATAAACTTTAAAACTTTGGGAACGTTTACGTAAGAAACGAACAATTTGAGAGTCTCTGGACATAGATATAGAAAGTTTCTAGCAGGAAGAAACTTTTAGGAAATACAAACATATTTTTTGTGCCGTTAACATTGATATAATTTTATTCTTTTTTCCCCTTAGATATTTATACTATTTATGAAAGTAGCAGCTGTAGATCACACAATTTGAACTTATATTAGGACCATTTCTCAAGTTTATTAGGCCTCTGTTTTTCATAGGTGCTGGTCGGTAGTGGTACTCATATTAAAATCCAGGATTTAGTTATAATTTACGTCTGTAAAGATTTGACGAGTCTACATTTTTTAGACTAAGCGCGTGTATGTCAAAGTTCAAAATAATATTTGTAAAATTAATAGTTAAAAAAAAGGTCCCTAATTGCAGTAAAGAATTTTCAGGACAGCACCTATACGACTATAGTATGATTCTGGTAGGAAGAACATATTTTAACAGTTAGAAAAGTTCTTAAAACAATTTTAAGATATTAGTACACAAGTCATGTGATATGCAACTGTCATTTATGATATATATATAATCAATACCTTAAAAATAATATTCATAATATAGTTAAATGCTGTCAGACTAAAAAGTTCGTATTTTCTAAACTGTTCTTCCTACCAGAATCCTAGTATAGTTGATTATCTGAGCACTCAACAAGGTGTCTGGAGCTGCAATGTTGGTCAAGTGGTTTAAAGCGTCATGCTCGCGATAAAATGGACTGTCGATGACGGGCAAGTCGTGGCTCTATTCACTTCTGGGTGCACTAAGGTATTCAATCTTTTTTTTTTATTCGCGTACGCCAAGATATGATTTAGCTTCAATTTTGTACCCCCAAAGATATCTGGCGTACCCCAGGTTGAATACCATATTTGAATCTGTACTAAATTAATCACTTGGGCTTTTCCTATCCCCAACGCATATGCAGGTGCACTTATTCTTCAGTACCCTTCCCATCTATCTTTTATAACCGGCACTGGTTAGCACAAAATTAATTAATATGAGACACATTAATATGTTTCGAATCTCGGTTGGATTATTTTTCTTCTAAATGGTTTCACACTCTCCACGCAAATGAGGGTACATCTCCTCTAAATGATACCTTTATTATTCTCACCACATTTAAGTAATTAAAGGTGTAGTAGGTGACCTGGCGGTCTAGGGGTGAGGTGTCAGACTTCTATGCTGGCGGCCGGGGTTCAATCCTCGGTCCCGGCAAAGATTTATCTGATTACCAAACCCTTCCTTCACCTCTGACAAGACATCTTGTGAATGTGGGGAATGCCAGGCCTCCACCGTGGTTCGGATTCCACGGTAAACTGTAGGTCCTCCATTTCATCTCACAATCACCCTACCATTACACATTAGCGTAAGTGCGTATAACCCGAACGGGTAGTAAGACGCGGTGCTAATAATAATAATAATAATAATAATAATAATTAAAGGTGTACAATACGAATGGCTAGCAAGTATGTTGTTATTTACCATTGTGTTAAACAAACTAAACAGGTTCCAGCCAATCTGTCGAGCTTTACCACACCTGAAAACTAAAGTTTCCCACAGTTGTTTTGTTATCTAAACCCCACAATATTTTTTATGACTTGGAGAAAATAGATGTCGAGTCAAGTTTCTCATGTTTTCCATTGTGGTTTTTGGTCGAGAAAAGTTTTATTTTTGTTTTATGTTCGTTGATAGGTGTTCGAAACAGGATGCGCTCGTGTTTTTTTAGATGCCCTCGTTTCTTAACCCCCCCCCCCTCCTCATCACCACCTTTTATTACTAGTCTAAATAGTATATTAGAAAACATTTCTGAATTAAATAGTGAAGAGTGTGTAGCCTAAATTATTTTTTTCATCACAGCGCCTTACTACCCGTTCGGATTATACTCTTATGTAGCCTACTAATTACGCTAATGGTTTTAGGGATTAGGAAGGTTATATAGGCCTAAATTTAGAGGAAGTGTACCGACATTTTCGTGGAGGGAGAGAGTAAAACAATTTTGGAAAAAAAAACTCAACCGAGATTCAAACCTCGATCTCCCCGTCATTGGCAGTCTAGTCTACTGAGAGAGTAACATATTAGACCATACGGCTCCCACTATCTGGCACATATATGTAAAGTGACTGGTGCGTGACTATTAATATAACTACGTTCTGACACTTAAATGTAAGGTGACGTGGGCTATCATGTTAAAGTGACGGTTCTAAGCGGGAGACTCAAGAAAACACATTCAATTACATACACTACTGTTGGTTTATATCTTAAAGCAATCTGCTCTCATACATTGCCATCAAACTCCCGACACCTTCTGTATTGTCATTCATCCATCTCCGGTCAATGTATCGCTTGAGATCGCTAACTTACGTGGGCAACAATGGGCTCACATCTCTTTAACCAATGTCTTAATCGATGGTTACACTCATGGCGCGTGAGGCACGCCGTCGCTAAGCGGACACATCTTAATACACACTCGACATGTCAACTGTCTGGAACCAACTGCCCAGAGCTGTGCTCTAGGATACACACTAGTTAGATCTGCCGACTAGAAGATCCCGATGACGATATTAAGCATCAATCAACGTGCCTAGATCCGCGTCATCCAAAACCACGCGATGCTTGAACATCGCTTCTCACAGATTCAATGCCCTCCCGTTGGGATAAGCATTTATGGGCCTACGTGCGGATAGCACAGGCAATACCTCACATTTCAGAGGCTTGACCCTACAGTTATTAGATGACCGGCGATAGTTGGACTTACAGTAGATACCAAACATGTTGAGAATAAATCACTAAGTTGAGAACCTCGAACTGCCAAAGACGGGGAGATCGGGGGTTGATCCCGGTCTGGTGTATTCAAGGTGGGTTTTCCCTGAATTGTTTCTCTCTCTCTCAGCGCAAATGCGGACACACTTCCTCTAAATTCAACCTTCCTAATCCCCCAACGCATTTTTGTAATTAGTACATAGGTGTGTGTGTATATCGAACAGGTAGTAAGACGTGATGCAAAAAAAAAAATTGTTTAGGTTTGTTTAATGAAAGAGGGCGTTCAAGTATTAAGTAAGCACATTTCTCGCCATTTGGAACCCTCCCCCCTACCCCGCTGTTGTGGGCAAAAATAATCAAATCCCCCCGTACACCTGCCCCTCCGTCTTGCTTATGTTATATTTTAATATTTTTTATGAAATTTGTTCACAGGATTAACCATTAGTTTTTATGCAATTTATAAATTGCTGGTAGGCTAATTATTAACATAGAGGTGTAAATTGTTGGTGCGAAATAAATTAACAACAAATACTGTTGTAAACTGAATTTAAATTTATTGTACTAGACAGGTAAAATTAAAAACTTATAAAATTATTTAAAAAAATTACACTTAATTTAATTTATTAATGAAATTCTAGTGAATCCCACAGTTATAAAAATCTAAACCACTTTTAAACTAATGACCAAGGTTCTTGAATCCACGTCTCGACACTTTTAAGTTATATGTGTCAATTTGGGGTGGCTAGGTCACTGTGATTCTAGCCCGGCTCTGTCTGTGTGGT
>CABFOV010000842.1:107396-119474 GCA_902141375.1 Timema poppense | reverse complement strand
ACCGTGGTTCGGATTCCACGTTAAACTGTAGGTCCTTCATTTCATCTCACAATCACCCTACCATTACACATTAGCGTAAGTGCGTATAACCCGAACGGGTAGTAAGACGCGGTGCTAATAATAATAATAAATTTATTATCTTGAAAAATACAATAATTTTAAACCTACAAATTTAAATCATATTGTGTTGCCAGAGAACTAACTGAGCTTGCTTATGATATGAAGAATCTTGAAAATATTTCTCTTACGTGGGCGTCGCTGTGTGAATACTTCGGTGAATCCTATGAGCGTGATGAGAGTGGGAGCGTGAGTGTCCCCATAGTGTGAAACATGCTTAAGAGTTTGTTCTGCGACAAGAGACGATGGCGGCACGTGTCGCGGCACTGATGGAGTGAGCAGTGCTTGCGGCCGGAGCCGCAGTGACAGTAAATTGCGTCTTCCGAAAATTCGTTATGGTAGGCCTAGTTAGATACGTTCATAATGTAATCCGTCAAGGTAAGACTGATAGGGTGGATAGAGTGTACACCGAGCCGTGATTCGAACCCCGAACTTCTCGGCAAACCAGCCAAGATGAGACTAACGCCTCGGCTACGGTAATGGCCTAAAGGAAATTCCTTAACCCATTTTTACAGGTGGTTTCCATTATTCCTTCGATGGAGAAGGGATGGGAGTGTGTATAAAAAATGTAAGTTAGTGTTATTTGTAGTTTCGTCCCTGGAAGTTTATCTCCCGCCAGGAGAGTTGGTTAAAAGCGATGGTCCTTCGTGTCTGTTTATCCCTGCCTTGTTTGTTGAATAATATATCCTCTTGGGTCAGGAAGAGGGGGGAAAGTTTCGGAAACACGCAGCGAAACAGCCGCACAAGGAATAGTAGGAGTCGTCGGTTGCCTGACCTTTCAGGTCTGAGGTCAATCCAATCGTGAAAGATTTTACTAAATTTGACTTTAGCTAGTCATTGCTCGTCGTTCATTTTAAACCATATAGGTGGTTGTATAATCTAAGGCCGTGGCATTTAACCTTTTCTGTCCACGTACTCCCAGATATGATTTATCTTCAACTTCGTACCCCAAAATTTGTTAAATACAAGTTAGACATATATTTTATAATCTACATTTAAAATAAATTAAATTCAAGATAATGTACTTAACAATAAGTTTTACATTATATTTTAAATTTTACGTGCCCTCTTGGAGGTTTTCGCGTACCCCATGTTGGTTACCACTCGTCTAAGGCGTCACTCTCGCAATATACTGGATTTCTGGGAACGGGGAGGTCGGGTGTTCGAACCCCGGTCGGTTGTTTTGAGTTTTTTTTATACAAATGGTTTCCCACTCTCTATCCACAGAGATGTAGATACATTCCCTTTAAATTATGCCTTCCTCATACCCAACCCACAAGTGAGCCCGGACGGGTAGTATGACGAGGTGAAAATAATAATGGAGTTGATGAGAAATACCATTTAAATAAAGTTAGGATTCTGGAAGGAAGAGTTGTATCTTAAAGCAAAATTTGCCACAAAATTAACTTAAAACTATTTTAATATGTTTATACATCATGTCATGTGATTAGCCACTTTTGTTGGATGCTATCAACACCGATAAAATGATAATCATACTATGGTAAAATTGTATCACTGATTACCACATTATTATTATTATTAGCACCGCGTCTTACTACCCGTTCCGGTTATACGCACTTACGCTAATGTGTAATTGTGATTGTGTAGATGAAATGGAGGACCTACAGTTTAACGTGGAATCCGAACCACGGTGGAGGCCTGGCATTCCCCACATTCACAAGATGTGACTGACCACATTAAATAGGCTCCCCCCTCCCCGACAGGATTCGACTATACATGACCAAATCTTTTACGAAATATGATGGACGGATGCTGAGCGTAGTTGGCAAATTGGGACGAATGGTTAGTGTGTAAACCATAGCGGATTGAATTTGTCAATCTCATATAGTCTGCTTTCCGGATACTGAGGAGGCTGGGATTTGAATTCCGGCTGGGTGAACTCTACTAAATGGTTTTTCACTCACTCCCACTAAATTGCAGGTACATTTCCTCTAAATTGTACCTCACCCTTCGCTAACCGATGTGCGTTATTAAAATACGCATTGCCCAGATATAAGTTAGATGCGTTGATAAAAAAATAAACATAAAAGTACATCAGTAAGTGTTAGATTCTTATCACTGTTAATCCATGTCACGATGTTGTAAGCAAGGGAACCCTCTGTCCGGTGCGCGATCCTTCCCCTTCCTCTTTACCTTCGGTTCCACGAGGTAATTTCATTAACGATGCTCGGCGTCTTCTTTCGCCGCCGCCGGTCTCGTGGCGAGTGCGCAAAGATCCGCACGCACGCACTGTGTGTTGACGCCGCCAGAAAGGGTGGGGTGGTGGGGTGGCCGGTCGTCTGTCTGTCGCCCAGTCGGGCACCTCGTGCTGTTCGGCTTGAATCTACTGGCAAGGGGAAAGACCATGTTTTTCGTGTCGTCCTCGAGCCCAGTATGTTGAGTCCGCGTTGTTTGATATCGCTTCGCTTCTTTTTTTTTTGGGTGGGATTGGCGCAGTAATATAGTCGTTGTGATTGTAAGAGCAAATAATATTATCATAATTTTTTCACCCTGGCTATCAAGTCACGTTACTTTCATAAAAAACGATTAATAAAAAAAGTGTAGGATTTGAGCGACGAATATCATCAATGTAAACAAAGCGATGTTTCATTGTTTTCCAATTTATTTTTTGGCATGACCATAAACATTTGTCGGCGTTATTAATACACAAAACAAGACACACGTGATGGGAATACAGTACATAGTTGAATCTCGAGTGTTTTGATTTGAACGAAGCCGGACCCATCTTGAAACTTTCGGAATTTCAAATTGCACGGGATAGCCGGAAGAAAATGAAAATAATTTTTTTTTAGTGTAAAGTGTTTACTATTTATCTTTTAAATCGCATGATACAAATAAATTTCTAACATTATTTACACTTCGTTTATCCTGAAAGGTAAGAGTCTCTACTGATGGATTGCAGCCATAGTGGAAACATGCAAGGTAATTTTGCGACCTTTCATGGTAAACGAATTGTACATGTTATTAGAAAAAAATATATTTGTTTTTATTAGTCTTTTTACTTGTGTTTGCTGAAGGTATGAGAGTATAGGCAACGAGATAATAGAACAGTTTTTTTTATCAAATCATATTTTTGGTCAAAATAAATCAAATATTGCTCTAGTAGAAACATAGAGTTTAATTATCTTCACATGGTGATCTCAACAGTTCTTGAATACCTGTTAAGGGTTTCTATGAATTAAATGACATCTTTTAAAAAAATTAATTTAGAAAGTTTCTCTTATAATGCCGCTATGCTCGTGACAGATATTCAACCACTGTTAATATCATAATATGAAGAAAATTAAACTATATGTTTCTATTGTAGCAATTTTTTTTTATTTTGACAGAAAAAAAAGTTTTGCAAAAACACTGCCCTTTTATAGCGTACTCTACCGTCTACACTCCCACCTTAAACCCTCGTCCAATGTAGAAAGTAAATGCACCGAGCGAATCCTTACATCGAACTATACGGAACCTCGGAACTATCGAGACTACTACTATATTTATAATATCTCTTCCATAGTATGGTTTAGCAGAAGTTACGGTCAGCGCGCACCAGGTGCCATCGAAATAGCCGCCTTATTTGATGTGCCTTTCTTCGCGTCACAAGGTCGTTCCAGTTTTATAGCCTTCGCTTGGGAACGCTTGTAAACAGCGCGCGCGCGCGACTTGGCTCAGTGACGAACTAGTAGTAAGAGGAAGCAGCACGCGGCAAGATTTGAACTCTGGCGTTCTTGTGAGAGGGCGTTCGTGATGGTGAGAATGGTGGTCGGTAGTGACTCGTGTGCGGGGATAACAGTGATCAGTGCTACGAGTTGAACAGTGACGCGGTGGCTCGGACGAAATAATGCGTGACGGCGGGAAAAGAAGCGTTTTTGAATCGCTTCTGGAGTGGGAGTAAGTATTACTATATCTTATCATCGTTGTTTTTTACATTTAAAAAAAGTTTGTGGCTGTAGGACTCTTAAACTGAATTCGATTAGATTGAAAAAATGACACCTAGACACGGAAATCGAACTCGGGACCATTGCTTTCTTTACCACTGAGTTATCCAGGGATCGTCCCGTGCTTAGGTAATCTTCACTCCTATTTAAAGGCAGCTATTGTATGATTCCTGGATAGCTCAGTGGTAAGTTCTTTGGTGCACTAAGCCAAAGGTCGTGAGTTCGATTCCCGTTGTCATTTTTTAATTTAAAGAATATAAAAAACCTGGTCAAAACATGTTTTCTTTGTATAATAATAATAATACCAAACAAATACTCGTTGGTATATTCTCAACCAACACACCATAAATTGACACACACTAATAATACTATGATATCTTGTTTGTAGGTTTTCTAAAGTAGCGCCATGGCTTCTTTGGTGCTGACTAACAGCTGACAGCTTTGAAAGTTACTTGACCACATTATGTATCCCTACGACGAACCATATTATCTGTAAAAACATGTGTTTAGTAAATGTCACTTCTGACAGTCAAAATATAATTTCTATACAAGAGAAATATATGACTGTTTTTATTTTACTTATTGTTGACCTTGATATGTTGATGTTAGGCATAGTATTAATTATTTCCACAATATTAAAAATTTCAAAAAATTTAACATTTAATCCCATATTAGTTTTTATTATTATAAATTAATAATTTTTAACATATTTTTTTATTTTACAAATAATTATTTGTTAAGAGTATTATTAATAACATTATAAATGAAAAATCTGAATGTGTAGTATTACACATAGAAAAAAAACCCACTGTCATAAACCTTTTTAACACTATTACAACATTTTAGAAACATTCTAAAGTAGTTTAAAGTAAGGAGTGGTAATAATTAAAGTTAATACTCATAAAACTCGGGAATAGATATAACAAAATATATAGATTTTCAATTTAACGAATTAGATAGTTTTAAAATTAGTAGATGAATTAAGTGATTTTTAATATTCAAAATGTTGATTATATTTTGCTTTTAATGGGCAACAAAATGTCATAAAAATTTTCAATAAATTGATTTAACATTGAATTAAAACATGGGTTTAAAAGTCTAAAATACACACATGGCATATTAAAATTTAGTTACAAAACTTGGATACAACAAATTAAGTACAAAAACAAAGTTTAGAGATCAACAATATTGTAAATTAGATAATAAAATTGAATTAGTGGGTTAGCATCTCCCATTGTAGTTTAATAAAGTAATGAAAATGTTCTTGTTACGTTTTTGAAGAATATATATTTTTTAAGGTTATGTATAAAATCTAAGCCTTATCTTGGTACAGTCACATTACTCCTTGGAATAATCAGCCATTAGAATGATGCTTATTTATATTCTTCCGACATGTTTTGGTATAAAAATACCATAATCATGGACAGCGTAAAATGAAATTAAAGAACCACGAAGAAAACTTGAGAATTATATTGTTACTTTACCTACTTGGCAGCAGGATAACGCAGCGCAATATTGTTTAATTTACCGTGAACCCTTTTTGGTGGTCGAATGGTCTAACGCGTCATCCTCGCAGTAGACTGGACTGCCGATATCTGGTAGATCGGGGTTCGTATTCCTGTCAGATATATCGAGAGCTATCTTTTCCTCAATTATTTTTCACGCTTCCCTCTATGCAAATTCAGATACAATTCATACAAGCCCAACCTATCTCATCCCTAACCCATTAGCGTAATTAGTTAAAATGCACCTGCTTCGGTGGCCGCATGGTCTGAGGCGCTACTCTCGTAATAGAATGGCCTGCCAATGACGGGGATATCGTGGTTTGATCCCAATCGGTTGTACTGAGGGTGGGTTTTCCACGCAAATGCGAGTACATTTCCTCTAAGTTCAACCTTCCTCATCCCTAATCCACTATCGTATTTAGTACATAAGCGTACAACCCTAATCGGTAGTAAGATGAGGTGGCAACAAACAACAATAAAACTGTGATACAACGCCAGGAGCAACTTGAAATACACAACACGTGTTTCACAAAGGCCTTAAAGATAAGTTATTTTGTTGATGTGATCCCAACTTAACAAAACCTAAGGGTCTCGGGTTATATTCCCGTTTCCAGGTGTAATTTTTTTTCAACAAAAGTTAAAAAAATAATTTTATGATTAGTATTATTTTAGGTTAGTTATTAATATTATCTATGAAAGTAACTGCTGCGGATCACAAGAGTTGATTTAGAAATACATATATTTGTTTTGTGCATTTGCTAACGATCAAGTATCGAACAAGTTTCTTTTTGTTTACATCTAACCTTTGTAGAAACAAACAATTTAGGGTAAATTTGGAACTAAATTTTTTTAGTGAATATTTTTATTTTCCTTTCAGCTTTGATAACCATGCATGTGTGGCTATAGTGCAGCCGCCTTAATAGTAGGCTAGGTCTACCTTGCGGTTTTGTGTGTCTAGTCTGGTCACGTGACACGGAGGGGCTGAGTCAGTTGGTAATCTTATTACGCGCGGGCTCCGTCATAGCTTTAGGTGGGTGTTATGGTGGTAAGACGTGCGACGGCCTACCCCACCCAATTTTTTTTTTTGTGGCACCCACGGGGCCTCCGTGTTTTGGCACGACGTGCGGGGAATCCCCTTGTTTGGCATTGTTTGGCACACGGTCAGGATTCTATTTTCTTTCCCATACATTTTATTATCAAATTGATTATTCGTGAGTAGGCCTATTGTTCGCACAAGCTGAAAAGATGATGAAGCAAAGGTATGCGTCAATATCGGTACTATTTGGAAAGAGATAATTTAAATATGAAAAATAGGACGACAGCGATACAAGATTGAATGTTTTTAGAATAGGTAGTACAGCAGCTATAGTAGAATTTTAGTAGGAAAAAACTTTTAGAAAATACTATTTTTTTTAAATAACAGTTTACTATTGTTAACAGTGTAATTTATAGGTATTGATAATATTTATCACCAGTGACAGCTGAAGATCACACGACTTGACTTATGAATACTTGAAAAATAGATATAATAACTTTTCTAGCTTTCAAATAAATTTCTTTGTAATAATGAAAATTGAACTGTAACCTTCCCGATCTTGCCTCTCCCGAGTGTCACTAATTAACCAGTCATGTTTTGTTGTCACATCGCTATTTTTTAAGTTAAGAGGATTTGGACAAGCTTCGGTGACCGCATGGTCTAAAACGTCAGTTTCGTATTAGACTAGACTACTGATAACAGGGAAACCGGGGTTCGTCAAATCGCGGTAGGATAAGTTAAAAAAAAAAAAAAAGTTTTACACTCTCCCTCTACGCAAATTCGGATACACTTAATCTAAATTCAACTTTCCTCATCCATAACTCAATAGCGTACGGTAATTAGTAAATATGCTGGCCAACCAGTCGCGATACTGGCGCCTTAAAACACGTGACCACAGATTTGGGTTGGAGAAATGTTATTTAAGAACATTTTGAGGTTTACGTAAATTAAAAGAAGCTGGAAATGCAAATAACAAACATTGTTATAATATGCACAGACTGACACGGGCGCCTGCAATAACGGGCACCTGCTCCCCCTGGAATTTCCAACTTAATTTAATACATGAAATGTTTTCTTTTACAACAAGAAAACATTGTTAACATTTATTTTTATTAAGTTTGCCTTACAATTGTTTTCCCTTCAGACAAAGCTGCTTTTGTAGAAACAGTTGTAATCAAATTTGGTAAAGAATGAATTAGACGCTTTCAGTTTATATTTAATTAGGCAGTGTAATGAGTTCAAATTATAAGATTATAATGAATTAAATAATTTCAAAAATGTTTATTTTACCTCACTAAAATAATAATTTCTTCATACATTTATTTACCTTCTTAGAGCTTCCTTCCTAAAAAAAAATACCCAAACTTATTGAATCATTGTATAATGTATGAATAAGATTTTTTAAATAATGTTTAAAATTCCTAATGTTAAGGTAATATTTATGAAACCAAATTATAGATAAATATTTTATTGAATGATTTTTTTTTTAATGTATGACATTTAATTTTTATAAGTTTATAGTTGCGTTCACATTGAAGCAAAACCATGCTCGTTGCAATTTATATATTTTTAGAATCTTTACAGTGCCAGTAGGAGGTTTTCTATATATAGTTGTGCTCATATGTGTGGGTAGGGAAATATATTTTGCCCCCTTATCTCCCCACATCCACACCAGGAAAAATTTCTAAGAGCATCACTGGTTTTTGGTAATACGAATTGGTCAAGCAGTAAATATTTTCAACACCAAGGGGTGAAAAATACCGAGTACTCTTGGCTCGCTGATGTCGAAAATAGATCGAGAGTTCCGGCTGGGTGCCATTTTCTCCCGCCAGGCGTAGCAAGGACCTTAACCTTGAAATAAACTGGGAAAAACAGACAGACTAAAACTTTACATCAGTTTATATTTTGTCAACACTGTATAAACCGTCGGAGGTTAGGTTGATAACTGGCTAATTCATGAAACTCAATGATACTTATAATCTCTGAAAAATATACATTTCTTTCTTGTCATACACATCTGCTCTACTACATACCTCACATTTAGGGTGACTATACGTCCCGATTAATCAGGATTGTCCCGTTTTGAGGACACAGAAATTCGTCACAATTTTAGAATATCATCTTTTGTCCCGATTTTTAATAGTAACATGTAAAAACTTTTTTTTCCCCTCTTAAAATCGAAACTTTAACACTAGTAAGTTGAACAATGAATCATTTAAATCACAATTATTCATTATTATGTCTTTTATTGTATGATTATAAAATAATGTTCATTTCAATAATACTATTCATGTGTTATAAACTAAATTTTGAGAATAGATTTTTTACTCTTTTTTTTTTTTGAGTGTTGGGGAAGAGGGTGCATGAAAGGTGTCTCACTTTTGGCTTAAGCAATTATGATCACCCTACTCACATTGGAATTATGTTTTTTGATTCCTGGCATTGGGGGTTTTGTTGGGTGATGAGAACACATCACGTAGATCATGGATCGGAAACCTTTGAAGCATGAAGAACTATTTTCCAAGATATGTTTTACTCTGGGGGCACCAAGAAAAATATCCATTTTTATATTTGAATTTTCGCCTTTTATTTACATATTTATCAGTGACAAGTTGAGAATATACATATTTTAAATACAATAAACATAACATAACTATAATATTATTATTCATCAGATCTAAATATTTGAACCTCAAATTATGAGGCATGTTACAAAGTGGGCTAATTGTTAAAAACGTATTTATGAAGATATTAATGGAATAATAAATTGAGGACTAATGACTACTACATAACAAATAAGTTTAATTTCAAATAATACTCGACAACCATCTTGCTATTTGATCAAACAAAACTATTTAACAAAAAACGTAGAAAATTAAAAAATACCAGGTGGGTGCCTAAAATCGCCTAAAATATGTCAAGAGGGTGCCAAGGCGCCCGTGGGAATCAGGTTTCTGGCCCCTGCATAGACAGTTCTGCCTATCCTGGCTGCACTCCGCGACACGCCACTGCATGTACTGTACTCTCAATTTTATTCTGCAATCATAATTAGTCGGGGTGAAAATATGACGATGGTAATGGTGTCATGACGATGTCCTTTTTTTTTTGATTTTGAAGTGTTGCAGCCCTATCCAAGGTCGAACAATACTGATTATTATTTTTTCTTGGAAGGGAGGGCCCTAAAAGTAAACTTCCTGCAGTCCTGGAGTGTGGGCCACGTGGCATTGCCACGTGTCTTCCCGCGAAAGGCTTTATCGGTTGCGCCTTCTTTGTGACGTCTCTTTAAATCTTGTTACCGCGTTCAAAGTCGGCTTCTGTAAATACTTGTTACTATTCATTTACAGAACAAATTAAAAATTAGGATCGATTATTGGAACGCCCGAGGTTATATACAATGCCATAAGTAACACCTGGATATTTCTAAACAAAACTTTCTATTTTTATTAGTATGTTCATAAAAAGAACTCCAAGGCGTGAACCCGCAAGCGAGCTATACCGACCGACCGACCGAGCGGTCGCCGCCGTTTGAGATGCTAAGTGCCAACATTTGTTGATACAGGGTGTCATGTGGTCAGCACAATGAACCCTCCTGCCATTAATCTCAATTTTATAAACTGGAGCTGCTACTTATTTATTCATCTGTCCTCAAGAGGCTGAGTTTGACTTGACTCCGTTATAGATCCACTGATTCGCAGATAAATTCTGGAAGCGCCGTGGATCGAACCCGGCACCATTGGATCTGTAACCAGGAACTCTGACCACTAGACTTTCATAATATTGACAGGAACATGAAAGGCGCGTATGCACTAGAGGCAAATTTACAACGATTCAGGTCGAGGCTGAATGAAGTTATACGTGCGCGCGCGCAACCTGACTATACCTGCCCCATAAGTGTAATTTGTATTTATTTAGCACCGCGTCTTACTACCCGTTCGGTTATACGCTTAAGTACTAATTACGCTAATGGATTAGGAATGGGGAAGGTTGAATTTAGAGGAAGTGAACCCGCATTTGCGTGGAGGGAGAGTGGAAAACCATTTAGGAAAAACCACCCCCAGTTTACCCGACCGAGATTCGTAGGCCTACCTCGATCTCCCCGTCCTCGGCAGTCAAGCTCAACACGACTAGCGCGTTAGCTAACTACGCCACCGAGGCGGGTCACAAGTGTAATTAAATTACCTTAACGATTAACCTTATAATTGATACATTTTTTCCCTGCGTCTTTTTACCATTTCGGAATATCCGCACTAAAATTACTCTTATAGAGTGGGATTGAGGGAGGTATATTTTAAAGAAAAAGTAGGTCTACCCGCATTCGCAGGGGACGCAAAACATCGGCTCTACACACGGCCGGGATTCGAATCAAGACTTCCCCGTCATTGGCATTCTGGTATATTTGTAGAGTGATGTCTTAGACCATGCGGGGTTTTGTGCGTTTTAACTTTTGAAATATATATTACTTAAATTACACAATTGCATCACCCGAACGGGTAGTAAGACGTGGTGCTAAATTTAAAAAAAAATGGCATCTGTACACGTGACCTTTGGCTTACCACGCCATTAGGCCAAACGCTGGGCTTTCCAGGAGTGGTCTCGTGATCAGGGCCATTTTTCACTCGTATTTTAAGGCAGAGTCTATGATGGACGTGGGGAAATCGTCATCTTCTTGTGAGTGATCAGTTAAGATCACTAGCTGTCAGATAACGCAGCCACTTTCAACTCAGTAGAGCTTTATGCTGCCTGTCGGTGACCTGGCGGTCTAGGGGTAAGGTGTCAGACTTCTATGCTGGTGGCTGGGGTTCGATCCTCGGTCCCGGCAAAGATTGATCTGATTACCAAACCCTTCCTTCACCTCTGACAAGACATCTTGTGAATGTGTGGAATGCCAGGCCTCCACCGTGGTTCGGATTCCACGTTAAACTGTAGGTCCTTCATTTCATCTCACAATCACCCTACCATTTCACATTAGCGTAAGTGCGTATAACCCGAACAGGTAGTAAGATGCGGTGCTAATAATAATTTATGCTGCCAATAGTATATAATGATGACAATAACTTGGGAAAATGCGCATACTATCTTGATTGATTAAATAGTATAGCTATATGTATTAATTACGGTTAAAGCAGCATCTAAATATCATATTCTTTAAATATAATATTTATATGCG
Organism: Timema poppense; assembly: GCA_902141375.1. Classification (NCBI taxonomy): domain Eukaryota; kingdom Metazoa; phylum Arthropoda; class Insecta; order Phasmatodea; family Timematidae; genus Timema; species Timema poppense. Next base: position 107,702 of record CABFOV010000842.1, on the reverse strand, counting down.
GCTATAACTGTGGATAACAAGTATATCTTAGTTATTTAATACATCATTTGAAATGTCGTTTAAAGTTTAACTGGTAAAAAGGCTAAGAATATTTTTACCTCACCAAGATCCGAAACCAACTTAAGTGTCGCAGAGAGAATTTGAATATAAGTTTTAATGCTTGACAATCCTGCTCAAGATTAATTACTTGAAAAGCAATTAAATTTGTTCGTCGAATACAGAATTTTTTGGTTGTCATCCTCATATATAGTTTTTCATAAGTAATTTTGTATTTACCATTGTGTGAAAATCACTCCAGATTGCGCT
>CABFOV010000842.1:80757-105607 GCA_902141375.1 Timema poppense | reverse complement strand
CAAGTGTATTGATCGCGTAGTACGAAAGGACCACTCCCCCTATTTCCCCCCCCTCCAAAACACTTTTTGCCCTTTCCTCTTTGTCTTGACACAATTTACAAGTCTCTCCCTAGCAATATCTGCGCGCTTCCTTCCTTCTTGATTACATTACAGCGTTCTTCTATCCTCAACCCTGCTACCTTCTCGTTTCGTGAACAACCCCTACCACACAACCTTCTCTACCCCAACACTTTTTGAAGGGTCTATCGCAACGCTGCTGTAAAGGGCCTCTCACACAGGATGCGACACGGTACGTCACGTTGACGTGACTAAACAGATAACCGTGCATTATACTAGTGGATGTAGTGCGCACCCCGCGTTCCCAACACTTTTTGATGTTTCTATCGCAACTCTACTGTAGAGGGGCCATCCATAAACTATGTACCCGTTTATTAAAATAGCATTTTTGACTTTCCCTCCACACATGTAACTCCAAGTAGGCATTCTCCCCTCCTACCTGTGTAACGTAATTTTTCACACCAAGAGTGAATTACATTATTTCATAAACTTTTATGACACTAAAAGAGGTACTCAGATTATAATAAAAACATAATGGGAAACTATCGCTAAGTGTGTTTACTAGTGGTAAAACAGGAACAATGTATTAGGTATTATTTTATTTATTATTTTTTTCAACACTAGAATACGAAGTTTTTTTCGATTTTTGTTTTGTACCTTCTAATACCAGTACTGCCATGATCGCAACCAGATTTTTTTGGGGAGCTGAGGGGGTGAATAAGAGGCCTCTCCTATCCAACAGTTGTCAAGGTTTTTTTAATGTCACTGATCTCTCATGAAACCATTTAAAGTGTTTTAAAATATAGTTTTGGTTGTTGGAAAGGGGTGGTGTGGAGGTGTGAACGCCCACTAAATGTCTACCTGCTTTATCCTGGGTGGATATTAAGATTTGAAACTTAAAATAAAAGTATGATATAATAGTACATACTTTCTCATAATAGGCCTATAGTCCATTATGTTTTGGAATGAAATTTTCGAAAATTTGAATTATCAGCAAACTGTGACTTAATTTCAGGGCTTTTTCAAATATTTACTTTAATGATCCGATTTAAAAAAAATTCCAATGAAGCAGGATAAGAAAGGGTTAATTAGTAAGGGCCCGCATCGGCATGGAGAGAGAATGGTAAATCACATAATAAATAAAAAATAACTTCACCGCTCTCAGGGATTAAATCTTGGGACACGTGACCGTGAGTCAGGAGTACAAACCTAACCTCGACAAGGAGAAACGATTTCAACAAAACTTTATCACATAAAAAGACCAATTTTATGTTCGGTTTTCACCGCTAAGGGCGTTTAAAAAAAAATAATTCGGATTTGTTTTTAAACTTCTAAAGATGTGTTTTAAAATAACTTTAGGGTTCAAAAGTTTACTAGATCCTTAAAAAAACAAAGAATAAAAAAACACTTCTTAAAAATGAGTCACATCCCTTTCTACGAAACTAGATTCACTCTACTCTTGTGTGATGAGTGGGTAGTTCTCTTGAAAAGGTTGATCTCATCATCTCTTACCGACTCGTTGAGAAGTTTCGGAGTAACATACACTAGGATAAAATGTAATACCCTTAAGGGCAGCGATACCCCTGAAATAATCGTCACTCATCCGATTCACTTTTTTCGGTGTTTACGGAACTTCCCCTACTACTTTACTACTTTTTTATATACCCCCTTAGTGGGCTTTCACACGTGACGGTTTTTCGCCGTCTCCGTGATTATCAAGGTACAGTAGCCCCATGGCTTCTTTGGTGCTGACTGACAGCTGACAGCTTTAAAAAGTTATTGGACCAAATTACGTATCCCTACGCCAAACCAAATGATCTGCAAAAACATGTGTTTAGCAGCTGTCACTTCTGAGAGTCAAAATTTAGGTATATACCTAAATGTTGACTGTCAGAAGTCAGCTGTGAGCTGTCAGTCTGCACCAAAGAAGCCATGGGGCTACTGTACACAGGTTTAAATGAGAGCTTTCACACGTGACGGTACGGAGAGAATGTCGTGGAAGGCCGCCGTGCCATGGGCGCGTCGAATTGGTCGAGATACATTGCGTCTAATGCGTCTCTTCACACGCCACGTTGTTCACTGTATTGAGTAGACGCTATGGTTTCCGGAACTTTCGAAATCGATGTTGAGGCACAAGCAGAATTGATTCCAGTGTTTTGAGACAGAAGCTTAGGAGGAGTACAAATCTTGGACTTAGTCATCAGCCTGGAGGGAGGGAGGTTTATGTTGAAATTATCCCAGAATTCGAGACGTTGGACGATAGTTAGGGCCAGTTTCATAGTCAAGTTTAGTACGCCTCAAGTACGGCGCTACACTAAGTACATGACGACACCTACCTAGAACAGAATGGAATGGGCCGTTCTCGCATAGGAAACTGGCCCATTCCATTCGAGTTTAGGTAGGTGTCGTCATGTACTTAGTGTAGCGCCACACTTGAGGCGTACTAAATTTGACTATGAAACTGGCCCTTAGTGTTTGGAACATGTTGGCAAACGCACCATCTGTGAGTCTATGAATGTTCAAAGGATGTACCCAAAAACGTTTGTGGTCTTCGTTGACGTTTTTTCTTTTGTCAATATAGCAAGTATACGCACAAAAATTTCTCCCTTTGGCCCATGTTAGCACACTGGAGCAGAACTAAGAGATTGAGGGGGCAGATTGGAGAGAACTCAACACGGCACGGCACGGTACGCCGTTGGTACAGACGGAAACTGAGATTAACTGCTGGAGGGGAAGGCTAGTTGTGCTGACCACATGCCACCCTTGATCCGCATAGGTTGGTGCTATCTTCGCCAACAGATGGCGGCCGCTCGGTCGGTATAGCTCGCTTGGGGGCTGAAGCTATTGAGTAAATTTACACCGGTCGCGCTGTTGGGTCGCGCATTTTAACTGAATATCTTTGCTACTGCGCGTTATCTGGTTTGGATACAGGTATGGTCTTAGGCGCTAACAGCCCCATTTTGACTCTGATCTTTCGACTGGTTTAAACTGGGGAGAGAGTTGCTGCATTGTTATTTAATAGTCTCTTTCCTAGTGAATACACCTACGGGGGCGCATTCCTCCTTAACTAATCCCCCCTCAAACCTCCTTAAATTATCACAGATCAATTTCTTTAAAAATGTATTAATTAGAGGTAATTAAAGTACATTTTCTGAATCCATTCATTTTATCAAAGCATCTTCGGTGGACGCATGGTCTGAAGGCGTTCCATTCTCGCAATAGACTAAACTGCCGATGACGGGGAGATCGAGGTCGGTGTTATTTTATTTCTATTTATTTAGCACCGCGTCTTAATCCCCGTTCGGGTTATACGCTTAGGCCTAAGTGCTAATTACGATAATGGGCTAGGAATAGGGAAGGTTTAATTTAGAGGAAGGGAACCCGCATTTTCGTGGAGGTAGAGGGGAACATTATTTAGGAAAACCACCCCCCAGTTCACCTGACCTATATTAGAACCTCGATCTCCCCGTCCTTGGCAGTCTAGCTCAACATGAAACTAGCGCGTTAGCCAACTATGCTACTTAGGTGGGTGAGATCGGGGTTAAAATACCGGTCAGGTGTACCGAGGAAAGTTTTTCTAAATAGGTTTTCACTCTCCCTCCACGCAAATGCCGATAAACTTCCTCTAAAATCAGCCCCCTCACCAATAACACATTAGTGTAAGTAGTAGGCCTACATATGCATATGACCCGGAAGGATAGTAAGACGCGGTGCCAAAAAAAATAGATAAAATATATCAGTAAACGAATTACAAACTAATCTAAATTTAGATCAGACACAACACTGTCTCCCAGGTGACCTGGCGGTCTAGGGGTAAGGTGTCAGACTTCAATGCTGGCGGCCGGGGTTCAATCCTTGGTCCCGGCAAAGATTTATCTGATTACCAAACCCTTCCTTCACCTCTGACAAGACATCTTGTGAATGTGAGGAATGCCAGGCCTCCACCGTGGTTCGGATTCCACGTTAAACTGTAGGTCCTTCATTTCATCTCACAATCACCCTACCATTACACATTATCGTAAGTGCGTATAACCCGAACGGGTAGTAAGACGCGGTGCTAATAATAATAATAATAACATTGTCTCCCGGCCGACAACTCATTCATGTGAAAGAGAAAGTTCCTATTTTACAAATCGTAATTTTTAGACCGTGACGTGACTATATCTAGGACCCCTTATTTTTGCGCCGCACCCTATTACCCGTTTTGGGCTATCCGCATTTAGTCACACTAAATCGGGCAGGGATGAGGAAGGGGCGAAATATTTGCGTAAAGGGACAACAACCCGGTGGAGATTCGAACCCTGACCTTGGCGTCACCAGACGAGGTTGACGCCTGAACGTACCCATCCACGCGCGGTATTCTCACGATTTCTCAAGTTCTCCACCACGCCTCCACGCACTCTCATATCTCAGCTGAAGTGCGCGTGTCTTGATTGTTTACCTAGGTGCGTATCGTGGCTTTTATATTTATTTGTTTCTTCTTCTTTCCTTCCCCTTTTCATTTTTTTGGGAGAAGTAATTTTATGAAAGGTGACGTCAAGTGGAAAACTGCAGTCAAGGTTTGTCTTACTTCCTTTTACCCCGTGGTAAACAAGACGCGCGCTTTGGTAGTTTTTATAACCCCCTCCCTCCCCCCATTCTCTCTTCCTCTAGATATCTAACATGTTTTTATGACGTAAATGAGCGGTGACGTTGGAAGGTGAAGTATGAGTTGTTTAGTTGTATTAGGGCGTGCTCATGTTTCTTTTTTCACAAGAATTTCCTTTGGGGGCGCTAGAATTTATTTTGGAAGTATTGATGTTTTGTGGGGTTTATCTTCTTTTTTTTACAGTGTTTTTTCAACTTTTTATTTAGGAGATTGGCTGCTTTCATATTGCATTATAGTCTAGTTCAAGGTTTATGAAAGTGTGAGCTAGAAGGCAGCGTGGTTTATAGTGGTTATATAGCTTGGAACTAAATGTTCAAAAATAACGTTTCAGTAAACTACAGTAAAATATAATTTTCCCAGAAAAACAAACACATCTTGGTAATCATAATTAACTGTCTATACAATTTTCATACAAATTATTGTGAACAATTTTTTCACAAGAAAAATAAACATTTACAATTATTTATATGTTTAAAAACTGGCCAAATACCCATTTCTAACCAAATAATTAAATACATTTTAAGAATAATCCATTAAGTTATCGGGAAACTACCCTTAAACAAATCTCCCCCCGAAAATAAATAATACTTAGCACTGCGTCTTAGTACCCGTTTGGGTTATACGCTTAAGTAATAATTACGATATTTGGGAAGGTTGAATACAGAGGAAGTGAACGCGCGTTTGCGTGGAGAGAGAGGAAAGCCATTTAGGAAAAAAAACACCTTCAGTTCACCCGAGCGAGATTAGAACCTTGATCTCCCCGTCTTCGGCACTCTAGCTCATCACGAAACTCTAGCTTGTTAGCAAACTACGCCACTGAGGTGGGTCTGAAAATAAAGTATTTATTTTAATTTATCTTGTCAAACACTTCCCAAATATACATTTTAAATAATATCTTTAAATGAATATCAAAACACATGCTGCAAATAATTGTAGTTACGGGAATGTTCGTATGGAGGAAAATACATTTTAATTAATCAGTTGAAAAATAACACCTAGAGACGGGAAACGTACCCAATACTTTCGGCTCAACGTGCCAATGCTATACCAGTCCCGCGTCCCTAAAAAAATCTTTTGAAATTAATTGGGACTTAACTATAAAGTCACCCACTTCTTTTATGAGTGGGACTATGTATAATATAATTCCGGTAGGAAGTCAAAAATTGAAAATGTTTGTACTTTATTATTAGTATTATTTTATAAGTACAGATATTATCATTGAAAAATGACAGTTTTAGAATATATTACTTGACCGTTAACCTATATGGATACTTTTTAGTAACTTTTATAACCGGCAAAGTTTATTTAAGTATAAATCCGACTGTACCAAATTTGAATATCGAGCTTCGTGAATCAATTACCTTAACAAATGCACCCGCTTCGGTGGCCACATGGTCTAACGCGCTACTCTCACAGTATGCTAGACTGCCGATGGCCGGGAGATCGAGGTTTGAATCTCGATCGGGTGTACTGAGGGTGGTTTTTCAAAAATATTTTTCCACTCTCCTTCCACGCAAATGTGGGTACACTTTCTATAAATATAACCTCCATAATCCCTAAAACAGTTACCGTAATTAGTAGATAAGCGGTGCTAAAAGAAACCTTAACATATATGTTAAGTTGTGACCTTTTCATCGCACTATTCTGATGCAAAGTTTAGTACGGAAGAAAGAGACGGGGCTATCCATCTAATGTTAGAAAATCTTCCCCCTGACCGGATGGTCATAATGCAGGGTTGCCTGACCTAGTGTTCGATCCTTAGTCACAGACAAAGAAATAATGAGTCTCTAGGTCAATAGCGTCAACTGTACGTACAGTAGCCCCGTGATTTATTTGGTGCTGACTGACAGTTCACAGCTGACAGCTAAAAGCTTTGAAAAGTTACCAGACCTAATTATGTATCCCTACGCCGAACCATATGATCTGCTAAAACATGTGTTTAGCAGCTGTCACTTCTGATGGTCAAAATTGAGGTATATACCTAAATATTAACTGTCAGAAGTCAACTGTGAGCTGTCAGTCAGCACCAAAGAAGCCATGGTGCTACTGTATGTCTGCCTGGTATAATAGAAAATTCTTCCAACATAAAAGCCCCAGTGGTTTCCACTTTTTTCAACCAAACGTGCAAGATCAGAGGTTGAGGTAGTCCACTGCTCATTTCATCCATCGGCGCGGTGAATCTGAATCTAGGCCGGATGTATTTTGAATCAATTTTTCTTAAATAGTTTCCCACTTATCCTCCGCGCAAATGTGTATATATTTCCTCTATATTCTACCTTTCTCATTTTTATCCTATTAGTATAATTAAATGTAGTTAGTCCAGGCGATAAAAATATAACATAACTTGAGACAAATTTTAAAAATTGAAAAGATATGTCGCTATAAAAAGGACGTTTTAAATCTGTAATTTCAGTCTTTACTGAATATTTGCGGGAGTAAATATATATTTACCCGCTTAGATGGTCGCATGGTCTAAGGCGTTACTGTCGCAGTAGACGAGACTACAGGTGACGGGCAGATCGAGGTTATAATCTCGGTCGGGTGTTCTGAGGGTAGTTTTTTTCCAAAATAGTGTTTCACTCTCACCCCGCGCAAATGCGGGTACATTTCCTATAAATATAACCTGCCCCATCCCTAAAACCACTAGCGTAATTAGTACATAAGCGTATAACCCGAACGGTTAGTAAGATGCGGTGCTTTAACACAAATATATATTTACCTGCCTCGGTGGTTGAATTAACTCCAAAGGCGTCACTATCGCAAGAATCTAAATGGCTGATGACAGGGATATCGGGGCTCAATCCTGATTGGATGCTGATAGTGATATTCCTAAATGTTTTCTTACCCTCCATCCACGCAAATTAGGGTACACTTCCACTGAACATAACTTGACTCGTTCTTAACACACTATCGTATAAACAGAAGAGGTAAGTGAAGTGAACGCCGGGTCAAGAAAATAATCTTATGATATTCTATTTTTTTAAATCATAATTGAACTGTTTTGTTAACATTTTTATAGTCTTATTAATAGCTTCCAAACAATTATGTGTAGTCAATTTTACTTATTATTTTAAAAATTAAATAATATATAGTTTCAAGAGATATTGAAAATGATATGTTGGTGTTGAAACTCCCTCTTTAAGTACTATACTGATTGGGACAAAAACTTTAATCGATTTATTGATTAAGTGGTTGACGTTCAAACTCCTGTACGGATACCATCTCTTTGGATGAACACATTCTTATCATAAGTTTCTTCTGGGAAGGCGTTGTTAATTCAATATGCATGCAATGCTCCATCCAATCAATCAAACACATGATATCATACTAAATAATTTTCGAATTCGTGTGTTTTTGAGCATTTAATTTGTTCGTAATTTATTTGGTAGGTATTGGATTCAAACCCCGATTTTCCCGTCATAAACTTTCCAAACTATATTCTAATGTGAGTGTTACACGTTAGACCATGTCACCACCGATTCGGGTAAAGATGAGGTTCAAAATTCTCGGTGTGGTATATTTAGGGGTGGTTTACCACTTGTTTTTTCATCCTCTCTCCAAGCTTATGAAGACGCAATTCCTCTTGATTGCGCTCCTCATCCTTACCCCAAAGATTAATCCGTCAATAATTCGTGCGCCAAACTTTCTGTTTAAATAAGCTGCTCGTCTTATGATAGCTATGCAAATGTCCATGTGTCAGGACTGTTAGGACAACTTGACCAACGAGAAACAATTTTGCGGTAGTGATGTTTTTTTTGTTGAACACCTTGTTGGCAAGATTCCTCTTCCCCCATAGTTTCTTCCCGAGTCTCCTCCTAAAACAGACACATCACGAAAGAGAAAAGGTAGAAATTGCCCTTTGGTGTTTTTTTTTAAAGTTATTCTTCCCCAATCTTTCATTCCCGAGGGATTACAAGTGCACATTAACTTGCGGTCCATTTCTTTTTTCCTTGCTTCTCTCTCTCTCTCTCTCTCTCTCTCTCTATCTCTCTAACCCCTCCCCTCCACACACACCTTTACTCCTTGTCTGTATTTACGACTTCTTAAAGCCGCCTTGTTCTGTTCTGCGCGAGTTATAGCAGCAAATCTAACAACTCCGTTATTTATGAGGGTGTAATAATGAAACAATGATCCTTTATTTTGCTTTACACCCCTCATGTCACACTAACTCTTTTGGATTGTTTTTTCAACCTTTCTTCAAACGTTTTGAGTTTTGTGTGCCTTAATATAGCATCTTGTAGGCCTGGCCCATGATGTAAAGAGATAGAGGTGAGCCCACGCGCATGCTTACCCCCACCTCGCCACATTTCTGCCTGCCACTCTGACGTCACCTGGGTTGCAAGCTATTCGAGTTTTCACCCATTTTTAGTTTATCTTCAAGCTCCAATCCATTCTACTCGTTCCACCAAAAACAAATTCGTCATGCCAAATTGTGCAGTATATGGCTGTCATAATCATTCACTTAAAACAAAAGGTAGTTCAATTAAATACTTCCGATTTCCACAAAGGCAGAGGCAAAAAGTAAAAACTGTCACACAGCTTCTATAAAACACAACAAGCAAAGCACTTACTTTTCTAGGAGAAAAAAACTTTACTAACTGAAGATTGGAAAATAACTGCTCACTTTGTTAAACTATTTAACGACTGGTTTGATATTCTAAATTCCAAATATCCTTACAACCCAGACAAATCTAAACTCGCATATGGACTTGACAAACTTGAGCAAGACCGAATTATATCAGAGATGAACGCATTTATAAAATCAGTAAGAGTCACGGGGCACAGAAGTGAAATGCCTTTTCAATTAGGAATCCAAGTTACAAATAATTCATTAAAAAATTTATTCCAATATTTGAAGGCCAATTTGGCATTGTATATTTACTTACTGACAAAATTAATCCAGATTTACTTGAAAATATTTTTCTTATGTAAGAGGAATGGGTTTTACCAACGATCAGCCAACCCCACTTGATTTTAAATATGGATTAAGATGGTATATTCTTGGGAAACATTCCTCTTCAGTGTTCACAAGAAACCAAAATACAGACGGAAACAATGACGAAGAATGTGTTTCTAATACAGTATTTACAAAAGATCTACAAAAAGAAAGTGATTCGAAAGAAGAAATTGAGGACTGTACAACAGCTAAGATGCTGAAAGATATTAATAAGATAATTGAGTGTGAACATGAAAACAATCCAGTAAAGGAAGAACACTTTGATGGAATTGAAGTAGGTGATGATTTATTACAAGAAGACAGTAATGTAGTTTCATTAGAGGGACTGAGATACGTAGCCCGTAAATATAGGTCAAAATATCCAGACCTAGGTACGTCTTATGAAGAAACAAGTGAGAATAATTGGATAAAAACAATCTCGAAAGGGGGATTGCGAGAACCAAGATATAAATTATTTAAAGCTATACAGTTAGCAGAGCATATATTCATTCAAATTCATTGTGATTTCTTCAGTAAAGAAGATAATATCTTAAAAATGGCAACTGAAGCTGTGATGGTAAAGACAAATGAGATACCACGCGAAGTTATTCACTTATTTATGAAGACACGAACTCATATTCGTATAAAGGCCTTTAATAAACAGTTGTTTAGCAGTGGCAGTGAATTTAAGAGGAAGATTTTTAAAAAGATAAAGAAATTTAAATAAATATCCAAATTAATAATGTAATTCGTAAGTGACTAATTAATTGAAAAAGTTTGATGTTAATATAAAAATAATTTACCTCTAAACATTATACTTTTATTTTAAGTTGCTGGCAATAATATGTAAATGTTTGTCTAGAAGTAATTTGTATATACAAATATGTATAAAAAATGTTGTAAGATAGTATGTATATTTAGTATAAGAAATGTTAAAATTAAAACATACGTAAATATTATTGTACACCACTTTGTTACCATCTATAGCGGTAGAAAAAATGTATTTTTGTTGCCAGTATACAACTTAATTTTAAATTACTTTATGCAAATATTATTTATCCAATGATTGTATAATATATCAATATTATAATTAAAATTAAAGTTAAAATCAATATATATATATATATATATATTTATAATTATTACTGTGCTTTACTTATTTATACTGTGTAGTGGTAGAAAAGATGTATTTTATATTGCCAATATTTACACTTAATTTTAAATCGGTAGGCCAGTATGCCAATATTATTTCTCCACTAATTGTTTAATTTAACAAGAATAAGTTTTACTTTGTCATTTGTAGTAGGTACTATGTTGATAATAAGCAACGAATAAGAATGTACCACACGATAGAATAGCTAGTTATATTTCTACTTATCTCCAAGCCTTTACGCTTGAGAAATAGCTGCCTGCACTCCTCACCCAGATGACGTCGTGCGCAGTAGCGGACGAAAACGAAGAGCCAAATGACTTCACCTCTTCTATCTTCACACCACGGCCTGGCCTATGTTTAGTAGATTACCTATTGCTTCATAACGACTATTGTACTATTTAGTGGCTCACACACACACACCAGCAAAACCTGGTAAAGTCAACGAATTCGAATATTCTAGAAGAAGCCGGGAATTTTTGTTAATTTTTAAAGAATTGTAACATAGACATCACTTATTTACTCTTTGGTAGGTGCGGCAGAAGGGAGTGTAAGTATTGTTCAGTTTTTATAGAATATAGATTTGTTGGCAAAAACTAATCAAATATTTCTCCAATAGCAACATAGAGTTTAGTTTTCTGCACATGCTAATATCAACAGATCTCGAATATCTGTCAAGGGTGTCCTTGAATGTTGTCAAAACATTTTCTCTTTATTTAAAATGTTTTGGCAACATTCCAGGACACCCTTGACAGATATTCAAGATCTGTTGATATTAGCATGTGCAGAAAACTAAACTCTACATTGCTACTGGAGAAATATTTGATTTATTTATTCCAAAAAAATGTAATGCTATAAAAACTATAAAATTACTCGTGCTCCCTTCTGCCGCACCTTAAGAACTTGAAAGTTCATTGCCGGCCGCACTTACAAAAGTACGCCATCTGTCCCTATCTTGATTTAGTTCTCTTCAGTCTACTCCATTACACCTTATCTCTTTCAAGTCCATTCTAATGTTATTCTCCCATCTGCGTTTAGTTCTTCCCGATGGCTAGAGCCACGTAAAAATTGTTTTATTTTTAGTTAAATGTCGTTTTTTAAATCTCACTTTTAGGTGTTATTTCGTGTTTATTCAAAATTACATGTTATCTGAGGTGTTTTAAGTATTATTTACATATTGAGACAATGTATACAAAATTAAAATTTATTATTGTAACCTTATATATTTGCTTTAAAATTCTTTATCAAGTTTGTCTGCATATTTCACAATTTTATAGCCTATAGCTTACACTACAACAACACATGCACAGCATGGACAATTTCTGCTTAATTTCTTCTTAATTTCGTGTTTATTTAAAGATTTTTTTTCTTGTAAAAGCGGTGTTATTTCGTTTTATAAGAGGATTTCGTTTTATTTCGATTTTCAAAAACATTTTAAAACATATCAGAAAACTATCAAAGTAAAAAGTACTTGATTCCATTTTTGTATGGCACTTTTCGCTTTATCGCGTCTCACCATTTTTACGGGGCTCTTCCAATGGCCTCTTCCAATTAGGTTTGCCAGTCAGTATCTTGAACACGGTTCTAGATTCTTCCATTCGCGCTGCATCTCCTTCCCACCTCAATATACGAGACTTTAATATTACAACATTGTTTTATGATGAGTACAGGGTATGTAACTCATCATTACGTAACCCTGCCCAGTAGCTACATCCCTGAACCCTAAATTTGTTTTTGTCGTGTAAAGTAACAGACCATGCTTCACACCCATAGAGAACAACTGGTAACATTATTGTTTTGTATATTATAAGTTTTATTTCCTTGAAAGCAGGTGAGATGTTAACAACTTAATGAAAGAGTAATAGCGTGCGCATTTACCGACTGTATTCTCTTCCTAATTTCCACTCTAAAATCATTAGTGCTAGTTTAAATTGTTTCTAAATATTTGAATTCATTAACCATGTCAAATGACGTTGTTCGTCGTAATCTCTAAATTATCGCCACCAATCCGTGTTCCCTGTGTGAACATATTTACCAGGGGTGGCCAACCTTTCTTTCTGGCGTGCCACTATTTGCGCTAAGAATCCTTGGCGTGCCACCCCACCCCAAAATCTCAAACCTAACTTAACTTCAGTACCCATAACACCTTTAGAAAAATATAGTCAATAATAAATAAAACCCATTTAAAAATTGATGATATAATACTGTAATATAACTTATGTAATTATTTATTGCTAATTATATTAGGAGTTTGGTTTATACCTGTGTTTCTCAGATAAGACATCATAAAATACATTAGCAAAACCCCATATAAAATATTTAACTTTTAATCAAAAATTGCATGTTTCAAGAATTTTCATTCAAAAAATAATTCACAGCTACTGTACACTGTTCACACGCTGTAATTCTGTGACTATGTTCTATTAATGATAGTTAATAAAAACAGCAATAAGAAGACAACTGAATAATAGTAGAAATCACAACAATTTTTTAATAATAAAAAAATTAATATTTCAGCTTTCAGTGAGGTTTCTGGATCTCTTTAACGTTAACAAGCTCATTCATATTTGGGTTTGTTTTGGAAGAAGCAAGAAGGATCAGGTTTTTTATATGCTTATCAGTGAGAACTGAATGGTACTTATTTTTGACCAAGTTCATAATTGAAAATGTTTTCTCACAAATGTATGTAGAACCAAACCTACAACAATATCTCAAGGTCAGGTCTCTTAATTTAGGATACTGGCACGAGGGAAGGCATTTCCAGAAGATGGAAATTTTTTCTGTGAATTGCAGCGTTGTTCCGAATATTAAGAATTTGTACGTCAGAAGTGTAGATAACCATTTCCTCCATATAAATTGAAAAAGGATTCGTGAAATGTTGAACATTTTTCTTTTCATCCTGGAAATCTGAAAACCTAGTTTCAAAAGAGTTTTTCAAATCAGAAATAGCATGTTTGTATTTATTAAAGCCTGGAAGCCCACCACTACATTCAGTGTTGGAAAGTGTTTTTATTCGAGGAAATTGGGAGAGCTCATTTTGAGAAATATTATGATCCAGCAGAGTGAGATTTGCTTTAAAAGCCCGAATGGAACTGAATAGCGTCGGAAACATGTTATTTTTACCTTGCTAACGCTGATTCAAGTTGTTAAGGTGACCCATAATGTCCGTCAGAAAAACTAACTCCCATAGCCAGTCTTCATTCTTCAAAAGCGTACACTCATCAAATAGTTCCCCATTTTCTTCCAAAAACTTCAGAACATTACCCTTTAAAGTCCAAAATCTCTCAAGTGCCTTTACCTGTGACAACCAACGGACACTACAATGAAGCAGAAGCTCACCACAGTGTTTGTCTTTCGATTCTGCTTCAAGGAGTTCACGGAATTCCCTTCTCTTCAGCGCCCTAGCTCGGATCTTGTTGATACATCGCACCACTGGATCGAGCACAGAAGAGAATTTCATGTATTTGGCACAAAAGGCTTCTTGATGGATAATGCAGTGGTATTTAAAAACCTTACGCTTCAAATAACCTTCCAACAGAGCTAAAAAACCTTTTAATTTGCCAGTCATTGCCGGGGCCTCATCCGTACAAACACTGTCTAATTTATCCCAATCTAAACTGTTGTTTTCAATGACTAATTTTATTTCTTTCAAAATATCTTCCCTTTACATAAAACTAGCTTGCGCAAGTCTAGAAGCTCTTCAGTGACATCAAATTGATCGTTGATACAACGCACATAAACACAAAGTTGAGCAGTGTCACTTATATCGCAGCTCTCATCCAAGGCGATGGAAAAGTATTTACAAGTATTGATACACGAAACTACTTGTTTGCAAACGTCACCAGACATCTCATCGATCCGCCGCATAGCTGTATTTCTTAAAAGTGCAACGTCATCTACCATTTTAATGGCATTAGGATCTTCAGTGGCTTTTGCGAAGGCCGTTAGACTTGGCTTTATTATCTCTTCTCCTTCGGAGTATGGCTTTTTTTTTTTTCGAGCAATGATGAGGGAAATTTCATAAGAAACTTTGACCATTGTCATCAGCTGATCACTTTTTGTTTTAAAAAGCATTTGTTGCCCAGTTAGTGAATGTTTCTTTTTATTTACAAATTCTATTCTTAATGCTGAGCCAATTGGATATTTTATGTTAATATCGGGATGCATCTGTTTGAAGTGCTGATTTAGATTAAACTTTTGGGAACTGCAACACTAGCCCCCACAAATAAGACACACAGGCTTAGAAGAGTTTCCTTTTGTAAATAAAAAACTGTTCTTCCCATTCACTATTAAACTCCCGTAGAGCATTATCGCCCTCGTACTTCCTTTTAGAAGTAGATGGGCTTACTTAAGGCCATTACAAAACGATACTAACAGCAAGTGAATCACTATAGAAACAAATATTTTACAGCGGAGGATAACACAATACACACCAGTCAATTCGGCACCAAACAACAAACGGAGTAGAAAAATGTTAATTGTGCAGACTGAGGAATGTGTCCTTAACTGCTGGACTACAGTAGCCCCATGGCTTCTTTGGTGCTGACTGACAGCTTTAAAAAGTTACCAGACCAAATTATGTATCCCTACGCCGAACCAGATGATCTGCAAAAACATGTGTTTAGCAGCTGTCACTTATGACAGTAAAAATTTCGGTATATACCTAGATTTTGACTGTCAGAAGTCAGCACCAAAGAAGCCATGGGGCTACTATAGTCGCGGTGACACAAAAGGGGGAGAAGTAGTTGGGGTTGTAGTGGAAAGGTAAGAGAGAGCTTGAGTAGCGGGAAACAATACAACAAAGACGGCCAACTTAGTAGACCTAGCATTTTTAGAAACTTATCTACCTGGCCCAATTAGGTGATTTATTTTTTCATCTAATTTGTTATTGTTATATTTGGTGACTTTAGGCGTGCCACTTAAAATGCTTCCGCGTGCCACGGGTTGGCCACCCCTGATTTATACTTTAGGCGTCACTATCTTATGAATATTGGGCGAATAGGTTGAACCCATTTTCCCTTTAAAACTGTGAGTTTTAAATTATCTTAATGAAATAATTAACTGTTTATTTCACTATTTAAGGGTGTAGTGTTAAGCGGGAGGAGCCGCTGGCTCTCTTGAGAGTAAAAACTGCAAAGTATCAACAGATGATTTGTTACATTGTTTTAGGTGCCCACCGGCCAGTGGCGATATGACGCTTCCAGTGTCCAGCTATGAGGAGCTGCTGGCTCGAGTAAGGAGTCTAACAGATGAGACTATCCAACTTCAGAGAGAGCTTACCACGCCTCTTCTCAATACCACCTCCACAACTCTTGACTACAACGAGAATGGTGAGTGTGTTGCGTCGTTCGTGAATCATTTCATTTCTTTACAATGATTCCCGTATTTGGACTCCAACCGAGTTTGATCATTTGTTTAAAATAAAAGCTTAGGGTTAGGGTGTCGATACATACACCGAAGAGTGTTTAAAAAAAAGTCAAACTTTAAATTTATTAGGGGTGTGCGATAACTTGAAAACTCGAGTTGAGTTTGAGTAGCTGCTTGAGCTCGACTCGGAAGATTTTTACAAAACTTGAAAAATTTCAGTACTTATAATTTTATACTTTTTCCTCGAAAATTCTGAGCTTAGTTGATTTTATTCAGTTTTAAAAATTATATCATAATAAATAGTCTCTTAATAATTCATTTTTCTAGTTAAAAAATTGTTCAATTATATTAAATAAAATTTAAAATCTGAATTTGTGTGACTATATAAAAAAATAGTTTAAAAAAATATATGTTTGCACTTACCATTTATAAATGGATCTATTATAGAAATTCAACTTGAAATATTTCTTGTACAAATATCGCTTTAATTATATTACCACCCGCCTCGGTGGCGTATTTGGCTAACGCGTTGGTTCGTGTTGAACTGGACTGCCGAGGATGGGGAGATCGAGGTTCGAATCTCGGTCGGGTGAACTGGGGGTGGGTTTCCTAAATAGTTTTCCACTTTCCCTCCATGCAAATGTGGGTTCACTTCCTCTAAATTCAACCTTCCCAAATCCTAACCCACTAGTGTAATTAGTACGTAAGCGTATAACCCAAACGGGTAGTAAGACGTATACATATATATATATAATTATATTATCTGAACTCGAAAAAAATTCGAATCGAATTCGACTCGAAATGAAAAATGCGTACTCGCACACACCTAAAAATCATTCAAAGGGGAAGCTGCAATAGTAGAAAACAATGATTTCTTGAGTTCTTCCTAACCAATTAAAAAAAAAGCATTTACCTCGAGGATTATATCAAAGCATTTACGTTATATATATATTTTACGTTATTTGGTAAATGTATGGGCCTTATTAAGACAGGTTTTCCGATATAAAAAATGGTTGGGGTAAAAATGGGCCTTGAGCTATAGAATAGCACAAAAATCACCAAAGGCTTGAAGTTACACTGGACTTTGGGATTGAAGAAGCAAGGTTGATTTAGGCGATTTTTCGCTTGAGTACGACTCGTTGGTGATAGACCCTCTGTTCAAATCACTTTAAAAAAAAACCTTCCACACTTCACTAACGTATTCGTTGGAAAAACTTTGACCCTTTGGAAATATTACTAGAAACCTATTTGGTAAAGTGACCCCCAACAGGTTAAGAAATGGCTTGGAGTCCTGTGCTTGGGATCACTTCGGTCATATAGTAAACGTACTCTTAATCTGAAAATCAGATCTTTGGCATACTATCCTGATCTCGCACGCCTCAATGGGCATCGATGCGTGTCGCACATGCGCTTTCATGAGTTACCCACAGGTTTTACATCGAGTTTCTTTTTTGGAAAAGCACTAAAACGTGCGTTAAATTTTGAGATTGACGTGATTTGAGCTCAGAATAAAAAAACACTATTCATTGATTAGTTACTTTTAAAATAAATTGTACGGCAACACAAATGCGGGTACACACTCTCTAAATTCAATATTTCTCATCCCTAACACATAAGCATAATTAGTACATAGAATGTGTATAATCCAAACGGGTAGTAAGACGTGGTGCTATATAAAAAAATACTAAATTTTGACAACCACAAGTTTTTTTAAAAATGTCAGTTACGCTATATTTATTTTATTCTTAAATATGTCTAATGTTTGGGGTAGAAGCAGGCAAAGTTATAGACAACAAAGTGGTCGACACGAGAGGACAAAGTGGTAGACAGCAAACTGCTAGACTCGAAAAAACGACGTGGACCAAGTGATCGACAGCCATCCGGTAGACAAAATGAAAACCATTATTTGGAAGGCTGGGTGGGTCAAGTGGCCGACACGACTTGGACCAACTGCTAGACAAGCTCATGTATAGGAGTACAAAGTGATAGACAACCAAGCGGTCGACACGAGAAAACAAATCTGTAAAAAGACCAACTGCTAGACACCCAGAAACGACATGGACCAAGTGATCGACATGAGCTGGACCATGTGATAGACAAGCTCCCATATAAGAGAACAAAGTGATAGCCTAGTGGCCGACACGAGAGGACAAACATCGAGATGAATCCAGTTAAGAGTGGATCAAGAGGCAGACAAGTTATTTCAAAACTAACAAAGTTATAAACATGGTAGTAGTGGTTGAAATGACAGTTCTGGACCACTTTCTCCCATAAGGTTAACATTGATCCACCATATTGAATGGGGTGGATAATTTTCTCCTTTAACCTACCCTAACCAGGCTATTAATTACACAAGAGTACCTTATGTCCTTGTATTTATCGTTCTGCCCCTTGCAGCACCCCTCCTCCCTTGAGTCTAGATTCCAGCCTCCATCCCGTACTCTCCTCCCAACCTTCATCCCCTTCTCTTACCATGCCCACCAATCGCTCCTCTCCCCTACTCCCAGTCTCCTACCCCGGTCTTGATCTGCACATCTTCCAGTCCCCATCCTGTACTCTTACCTCCTTTAAGCCATACGACTTCCTGTATCCATCCTGAGCAAGAGGTAGTCTGTCTCAATCATGACCGTGTTGATCCCATCTAGCTCCAATCCATCCTCTTGCCACCCACACCGCTTACCAGCCGGTCCTTAAACCTCGACAGCTTGGATCTTGTACCTTAAACGATGTATCCATCATCTTACCAAACATCCTTCTAAATATTCCGAAACGGTTTGAAACGGTACGAAATAATTATGTCACATGTTATGTTATTATGTTACATTCTCCACTCGACACATTAAACGTTGATACCATTCATCGGGGTTCGATCCCAGTTGGGTGAACTGAAGGTGGATTTTCATAAATGGTTTTCCACTCTCACTTCACGAAAAATCGGGTGCAGTTCCTCTAAATTCAACCTTACTCGTCCCTAAACACACGAGCGTAGTTAGTATATAGGCGTATAACCTGAACGGGTAGTATAATCTCTAGTAGGTATAATGCAGTGCTAAAAATTAAAAATATGTAGCACTAAATATACAGGTTAGATATTAAAATTATCTCTCTGAAAAACAATAAAAATCCTTTTTACTGTCGCCTATTGCCGGTTACTAATTTTTACATACTATTTTATATTCTCCCTTTCTCACCCCTTTCTTGTTAGTGTCCGGTTAGCCCGAACATGTGGTAATAAGTGAAGTATCCTTCGTTCAACCTGCTAGGTAACAGGCTTTCTTTGCTTTATTCCACTCTGATATAGCTTCAAATCTGCCAATCACCTGGAAAACACAAAGAATTTTTGATGTCTGAAAGAAAAACAACCTGGAGAACAGAGGGGCATATTGCAAAATCTAGTAAAAATACTGGAATATTTGTTAATTTGGGATGTTTAACTGAAAGCTTAAAATTGGTCTTCGGAGAGAGGAAAAAGTAAATCGAAGAACTAGGGTTGTGAAGCGACACAAGATGTATCCCTTTATAAATCTGAAATAATCCTGTTTTAAACATAGTTTATATGTCTTTACACTAGTCAATTTGATAGTAAAAAAATTAATTTATTACTCTTTATAATCCTAGTTTTTATATTTCAATTTTTTTTCCAAATTTAAATATTTATTTTTAATTTCGGTATAATTTTCTATCTATCTATTCAGCCATTTTGTTTTATTTAATTTAAATACTCTTTTACATAATACTATTTGGTAACCACACCACATTAGCACAGTGTTTATTTCATGTTACTATCTTTTTCTGTAACCATCTTTTAACATTGTCTCTAAAAAAAATGATGTCATACTCCTTTGTTCTGGATGGGGAAGTCCCGGGGAGTCCCGACAAAGAAGAACGACATCACTCTTTGCTGTAAACTTAATTTGTAAGGACGCGGTTTGGCAAAATCTTATTATATTTAAGTAATCTTTGCATAAAAATGGGTCATATTTTATTTAAAGAATAATTAAATATTTTCAAAACTAATCTTAAATTAAAAGTTGTTTTAGTGAAATAATAATTTATATTCAACCATCTATATAATCTGCGTCTCAGGCAATCATGGTGTCATGGAATGTTGTTATAGTTGATCAATTTTAATAAAGTAAATAAACTATACTTAAATCGCTGGGCAATAACGACAAAGGAAAGGTTTACGATAGTTAGAACCCACCTCTGTACACGTATATTAACGTAACTGTAATAATTGTAGCCCATCGCGGGGTATGCACGTAATCGCTCTATCTTCTTCAATCCAAGCTGCCTGGAAAAGTGGTGATTCATCTTGGAAAACACAAGGAATTTGATATTAATAAATTGATGGCAATCCTGAGCTTATAAGATCTAGGATCATAGTGTAATCCGTGCAAGATGATATTGTTACCTTTTAGGGTTAACAGAGTGTAGTTTTGCAAACTGAATATCTTGAGTTGCATGAACACATCCGGGTTTGTCTTTCTCTCCGGCCACAATTATACCAACAATGTAGAGCTCATTTTGCTTACAGCTCGTCATGAGACTCGTTATATCCAGGTGAAGCGTTGTGTCACGAAAACTCATTTTGGAGATTGTCTGATTGGATTACACAAATCAATAAGGCTCTCCGTTTCATGACTGCCGGCTCGGATTAATTAATCTAACAATGTTAGCTTTGAGGCATTAAGCTCTGTTGTTTATTGACTGGAATGTGTGGCGAGTCAGTTGCCGGCTACATCTTTCTTTAAAAGATACTCGATTATGGTTCCACTCGGGGGTTATTGACCGTTGCGTGCCTGTAGCTGGCTGACATGCAATATAATGATTAATTCTCTCTTAAACCTTAGTCCATAACCACCTCTCACGATACGCACATTTGTTGAGTTTGTATGTGGTCACAGACAATATTAGGGTAGAGCATTTTATAGTATTTAAATTATATAGACACTTTACTGTGGGACTACTCCTGGACTAAACTCCGAATCACGAATACAACTCGGCCTATTTTCGCACCATGTTTAGAGACTTGCATCGACTTTCTCTTTGGCTCCAAATGGCTGTTTGTCGATGACGCATGCCTGTTGACGTTGTCAAATGTTTGTCTATACATGCCTGTTGACGCTGTAAAATGCGTGTCAATACATGCTTGTTAGCGTTGTAAAATGGGTGTCGATACATGCCTTTTGACGTTGTCAAATGGGTGTCGACACATCCCTGTTGACGTTGTCAAATGGGTGTTAATACATGCCTTTTAACGTTGTCAAATGACTGTCGATACATGCCTTTTGACGTTGTCAAATGGGTGTCGACACATGCCTTTTGACGTTGTAAAACGCATGTCGACTCATGTCTGTTGAATTGGTCAAGTGAGCGTCGATTCATGTCTGTTAAAGTAGTCAAATTTTTGTCGATACATGTATGTTGGGGTAGTCAAATGGATGTCTATACATGTATTTTAAAGGTCTCAAATAAGCATCTTTACATGCATGTTAATGGTATATATTGGATCGCTATGTTTGTATGTTGAAATAGTCAAATTTATCAGAAATGAACACAAGTACAACAAAAATTATGAACACAAGTACAACAAAAATTAGAACTATGTTAGCAGATTAAAGGTTGTCTTTACACGATTATGATTTCGGTTTTGTGAGATTTTTGCCACAAAAACTGCAAAAACACTGGCCTTTTCTCGCGTCCCCTTCCACCCCACCTCAAGTTTAATGTTTGGAGCTTAAATTTACTATATCTAGGTATTTATATGAGGTTTACAGAATGAAATATTTATGATATTAATATTATAAGTATTTCATTCTGTACACTTCATATGTTATTATTATTATTATTTAGCACCGCGTCTTACTACCCGTTCGGGTTATACGCTTTAAGTACTAATTACGCTAATGGATTAGGAATTGGGAAGGTTGAATTAAAGGAAATGAACCCACATTTGCGTGGAGGGAAAGTGGAAAACCATTTAGGAAAAGCCACCCCCAGTTCGCCCGACCGAGATTCGAACCTCGATCTCCCCGTCCTCAGCAGCCACAGAGGCGGGTACACTTCATACGAATGTCTAGCTATAATAAATTTCAGCCCCATACATTAACTACTTTACCTTAATAATGGCACGCAAAGAACATAAAATAGCAAGTTTGATACCGTAGACCTCGTGAAATGTAATGATCTGAAAGTATCAAATCACTAATATTATTATAGCTTATACTAATACATTTGATAAATTTGTGCAAAATAATATAATTTTTATTGTTGAATGAGTTTAAGCAAATTGTGAATATAGAATTTTTTAATATGCTGTGAAAAATACAAATAAAAATTAACTTAAAAATCCACATTCGTTTCGCGAACCTCGGGTTTTCTCCCTCCACACAAATGTGGGTTCACTTCCTTTAATTCATACCTTCCCAATTCCTAATCCATTAGTGTAATTAGTACTTAAAGCGTATAACCCGAACGGGTATTAAGACGCGGTGCTAAATAATAAAATAAATAAATAAAATGCGTATGGACCGGTTTGTTAGTGGTAAGCGGAGCAAAAGACAGTTTATTTTACATCAAGTAGTTACATTTTGTCTAAGGATATTTGTGTTTAGGACTGATAAAAATGTGGGCTCCAAGCGATGGTTTGGCCGTCTCATTCTCCACAGCCAAGAACGTATTATTGTCTCTAGACAAATATTATTCTGTTTCCAGATAAATAATTTAGTCACCACTTACATATTTACTCTTGCCAGTTGTGTTCGACCTTTACTGGCTTAGTCTGCCAAACTTGACTAGCAAGACGATTGACTGGACTGAGTGTATATTTTTCATCATCTTCACTTTAGGACATAGGTTTTCAACTTTTTTTTTTTTTACGGTGCGTACCCCATCATTTGTAAATCATTATCTCAAGTACCCAGATTTTTAAAATGAATTGACTAATTAAAATTCGTGGCATTTTTTTTTTGTTTTGCTTTCTCTCGATCCCTTAGAGAAAAAAGTGTTGTGATCGTAAAAAAAATAAAAAAATCGAACTCGAGATTTTGGTAAGTGTCGGCGTTTCATGACTCGCTGAAACAGAAAAAAAAGTGATTTTTGCGATTTCGTTTGACCTTATCTCAGACTAGAGCCGAAACCATTTTACCGACCGGGGTAAAACGTATATTTAGAATTTTCATAAGGTCCCCTAGAGTAGTTTTTGGAATTATATATCCAATTCTAAAATTAAGAGTAGTTTACTGAAGGGTAAAAAAAGTTCAACTAGATTTGCTCAATTTTTTTAACGATTTTTATAAAAAAAAATTGTATTTAGGCATTGTTTAGTTCATTACACACATAATGGTAACTGCAGTTTTCCGATTAAAATTACTTTAAGGGTACTTTAGAGAAGCATAAATTTCTAATTTTTATCTTATCTCCGCAACTACGAAATAACTTAGCATTGTAAAGTTGTTGAAAGGTAAAAATATTTTCATTTTAAATATATTTTATAAAACCAATAGTTTATTAGCTGGAACCAAACATATATATTTTCTATGGAGCACATAGAAATATGAAATTGATTGTCATGTTCTTTGGTAGACAAAGATGCTCCTCTTTACTTAAAGTTACTGTAACATTGTATATTATTTCATCTATGCTCTTTGGTGCAGTGTTTTTGCAAACCTTATTAGAAGCAGGGAAATTTCTTCCAAAATATAGTTTAAGGGGGGAAAAAAAGCAACACACGATGTGTGCACTTTGGGTTTCTCTAAGAGTTTAATATTACTATTATTATTATTATTATTATCTGATATTACGTATTCAAGTTTTTATTCTATTAAACGCGGCCAACCGCCACCGAAATGTAAATCCATGTGAAGTCTGGGCGGGTGTCACGCTGCAACTCAATATTCCGCTGAATGGGCGGGCGCCTCTACCACGTGGCTGACATGCTTGCATATAAATAATCTGTGTAGTAACAGCTTCCCTTCCCGGGGCTAGTGTAGCGTGTTATGTGAAGGGTTGGAGGGTGGGGGAGTCGGGAGTCGTACGTTCCGGGCTCGTTTCATTATTAAAACATGGCCGCCACGCAGTATTACCATATTATCCCACCTCCACCTTTTTTTTATGCGTATCGATTCCTTCGGGCACGAGTTTCCAATTTAACCCACCTTTAAAAAAAAAGTATATAAAGTGCCTCAAAAAGAGGGGAGAAAGGGGTTGTATTGATAACGAAAATAGAGGGTTGGAGGGGGGCTTATTCTGCAAAACCTTCGCGCTATGCTTTGGGTTCAGGTGTTTTAGGTACTTACCCGATTATTTAGTTTCCAATGGCTTGCTCTCTTGATGAAGCGGGATATAACGTTTATGTTGGTATGTATGTATTGGCTTGATGAGGTACATTGAGGTTCTCTCATACGAAATTAGGTGTCTTGACAGTTTAAAAAGTTAATATAACTTCTTCTTCTTATTATTATTAGCACCGTGTCTTACTACCCGTTCGGGTTATACGCACTTACGCTAATGTGTTATGGTAGGGTGATTGTGAGATGAAATGGAGGACCTACAGTTTAACGTGGAATCCGAACCATGGTGAGGCCTGGCATTCCCCACATTCACAAGATGTCTTGTCAGAGGTGAAGGAAGGGTTTGGTAATCAGATAAGTCTTTGCCGGGACCGAGGATTGAACCCCGGCCGCCAGCA
>CABFOV010000842.1:58403-79258 GCA_902141375.1 Timema poppense | reverse complement strand
ATATATGTATATTCATAGATATATAAATACCTCAAATAAAAATGAAATGATATATGTATATTCATAGATATATAAATACCTCAAATAAAAATGAAATGATTACTTCCATTACATTTATCACCCTTCCCAACGTGTGATGCGGATAAAGCAATAGTTCCAAAAATAACTTGAAAATTAACCAAATTGTTCTTTAGAATTGTGACGCATAATGAGTGGCACATCATGACATTTTAAAGACGTTCAAATTCATTTGCAGGTTCAAAAGTAAAGCGTAAGTGCAATATTTATATTAAACACATTTCTCTACCTATTATTTTAAATACAAAGGAAATATTGGGGAGGGTAGACTTAAGTTAGTTACAGCCCTCCATCTCCCACAATAAATGATAATATTAATATTATAAATATTTCATTGTGTACACCTCATATGAATGTCTAGTTATACTAAATTTCAGCCCCATACGCTAATTACTTTACCTGAACAATGGTATGCATAAAGCATAAAATAACAAGTTTGTCACCATTTAGCCTGTGGACTGTAATTATTTAAAATCAGTGAATCACTATTTATAACATATAATCATACAATTGCTTAAATTATACAAACATAGGTTCATCGTCGAAAGACCTTAATAAAGTCTTAATATTAGGAACACCATGCAAGTGTGGACGCGATGTAGACAAAGCTGCTTAAGAGGGGGAAAGTACAAAATGTGTTTCCTCTTGTGTTGTGCAGAGCGCGTGCTGACCTCGTGTGACGTCACTACCACGTGCGACAACAAGAGGGGCGTGTCTTTAGCCGGCTGGACCACGCCCACTGGCCGGCAAACCCCGCCCCCCGCAGCATCTTGGAGGTAAGAAACTATATATCCCTTGTTTTACACACATATACACACATATATACATACATATACACACATATATACATACACACACACCCACGCCGTTCCCTTACGTTGAAGGCAAGAAACTGTACATATGGCTCAATAAACAACGCCGTACTTAATCCATCTTCACTAACTTTCTCTACACTTCCCTATGTTTGCATACTCCCTTCGCTTCAGCAACATCCATATCCACATCTTCTATGGCCGCATGGTCTATTGCACTATACTCGTGCTAGACTAGACTGCTGAAGACGGGAAGATCGGGACTCGATCCAGGTTGCGTGCTTTGTGGGTGGTTTTCCCTAAATGATTTTCCACTCTCCTCCCACGAAAATGCGGGTGCACTTAATCTCAATTAAACTTTCCTAATTCCTAAACTATTAGTAAAATCAGTGCACTGGCTTATAACCTGAATGGGTAGTAAGACGCGGTGCTAAACAAACACAAAAACCCCATCTATATATTGAGTCATACATGCATACTGGCATATTTACTTCGTCACTCAGGTCACACTCTCAACATTCCCAAACCAACATGCCTCTTTCACATTTATATTATATCATTTAGATCTTAAATAAATAAATAAATAAATGGTGCTCTAAGATTAACTGGGCTTCTTGTGGCTCACACTAAATCTGGCTCTGATTATTCCGTCTCTATAATGAAATAATATGCATGTGGTCTTTTATTATTATTTTACGTCCCCCTTATGATGTCTTCACGTACCCCGGGCTGAATACCATTAGCCCACGTGTCCAGCGAAGCAGTTTTTTTTAAAAAAAGTATGAAAACGCCATCTTGACGAGTGTGTGTGAAAGGGCGGTGTAGGGGGGGAAGGGCAGTAGAAGCCCGTTTTGCGGTTGCGCCATTGGTTTTTATTTCACTGCCCGGTCGATAAAGTTGTGGCAGAGTTACTCCTGGAATCTGCCGAGAGATGGAACCTCTATGGTTACCAGAAGGTTTCCTTCCTCTAAAACACTGGGTAATACTATCAGTTTTGCTGCTCGACGAGTCTCTTCTTCTTTTTCACATGTAGGAAGGGCTGCATTTTCCTATGCGCGGACAATGGCTGCATCCGCTTTTGTGAAAATGTTTAACACATTATGACAGTAAGTTCTTTTTTTTCCCCTATAGTATACGGTTATCTTAAAATGCTTTTGAGAGTTATTTAATAAAAATCACAAGAAAACAGCTTCTATAAAGCACTGTATTATTAACAAAAATACACATGTGTACTCTATTCCATAAAAAATGTATATCCATTGATTGTTCACATTTGCACCTTAGATATTAATCACCGCTTATGGTAGAAGGGGGAGGGGGAGCTCAACATACCTCCTCTCTGCACCAGCTAAGGGTGTAATTATAAAGTTTAATTTGTGTCCGACACATACGTTTTTGTATTATAACAATCATGGTCGTGTCTAGTTTTAAAAAAAGTCGAAAACAAATCCGCATGTCCTCACAGACCCGCTTTGGTGGCCGCATGGCTTTAAGCCCTAAGGCTTCATTCTCATAATAGACTGGACTCTGCCGATGGCGGAGTGATCGTAGTTTGAATCCCGGGGTTTGATGTACTGAGGGTGGTTTTACCTTAACGGTTTTTCAATATCCCTCAACACAAATGCGAGTAAACTTCCTCAAAATTCAACCTTCCTCATCCCAAACTCATTAGTGTGTAATTAGTCCATATGCGTATGACCTGAACGGTTAGTGAGACGAGGTGACAATAAAAAAAGAACAATGTCCTCACAAACACACAAAAAACTGTGTTTAGTGTTATTTTATTCTTCGGTAGCGAAAGGAGCGAAAGTAATTTATTTTTAAATTTCTTAGCGATAAAATAAATATTAAGGGTAAAAACTCCTTCTCCCACGTCTCCTTCACTAAACAAGTCCACGATAACAATTAATAAATCTAATTTAGGAGTAAATGTTTTATCTTCTCTATGGTGTCAATAATTCAACTTGCTACGAATTGCGCTGTACGCCGTGAAATGATTATGCGGCAACCTGCATTGCGCGCTTGTATGAGGTTTTGTATTAACGAAAGCTCAGAGGTTCAGGGGTACATCAACTTGTTCTATTGCAATATTGCGTTTTCACTTTTCTACGTCATTTAGACAAAATTCAGAATTTATAAATATCGCATGCTGTCATAGTGAGACTGTTATTGCTAAGCCGGGTGCACTGATTATTATTTTCAGGTTCGAACCCACCCCCTCACATCACTTGGTCCAAGCAAATGTTTTCTCAATTCCTTCTCCCTTATATTATGACGTTAATAACCTTTGCACTAAGTGTCACACACATGGTTAAAGATTTATTCCTACTATTGTATACAGCACACAACTGATACTGGTGACGTCACGGCCGGTCAAAATAGGATTTATTAACATAATGAATTTACATTCTACTCGGTGAGTTTTAATTATATAATGTTGAAATAAAAACTATAAATTCTTAAATAATTCTAAAAATAGTCCCACAGTGTCAAAAATGGTTTTTATCTTTAAGTAGTTTTTTTTTTGTACATGATTTTTTTTTATAAATTCTCTACAATTTAAGCTGGTCACAAAAACGGTATGTAGAAATCTGCCTGTCAGTATTTAGATTAAAAATGTCCGTGGTAGCATATGTCTACCTAGAATAAGAAACAAGAAAAATCAACTCAATGTTCTCAGAGAGAAAATATTAAAGTGATTGTGTAAACTAGTCAAAGGAAGAGGGAAAAGGTTATCAGCACATAGACAAGAGACAAGTTCTAATTTTCTTCTCTCTCGTTCTATTTTGTACATTCGCGTCTAAGTGTAATAGTGCTTAAACTGCTTAGGTGCATCAAGTTTAAATGCAACACGCTTCGCAAAATAGCTTCGCAAAATAGCTTCTAAATCATTAAGTAGGCAACGTCGTTAAGTCTCGCATAAAGTCTGTTCAGCGTAGGAATTGTTTTCTGAAAGACCTTTTTCGCTACGAGAACTCTATTATATACAGTAGTAGGATATTGGTAGGAAAAAAGACCTTTCAGAGAGTAATTCCTACCGTGAACGGAGTATATCTACTATATATTTCGATTTACGGATTACATTAGTTTCATTTAATAATTTGAAATTAATTATTTTACAGAAATAATCAAAATATTTCTGGAAAAATATATATATATTTTTTTTCCAAAACACACATCTCTATCTTTAGCCTGATGGCGGAATCAAGCCATGGAGTTTTTTGTAGTTCTCTAGTCTCCTTGCTATCGCCTCTGTTGTATTTGATGGCATGTAAAAGTGATTTCGGCAGCAAAACACGGTTTTGAAGTTTAGTTTTTCTAATCATGAATACCGATGTTTACCTCCAAGGCTAGTAAACATGTCTATGAGGTCAACTTTGACGAGGCATAACTATAATCTGACAGATAATTATATTACTCATATACTATTGGGAGAAGATACCTATAAAGAAGAATGGGTTTTTGGACTTATTAATCTAACTACAATTAAATTGTATACCAAACATTGATTAACGTAATCATATAATATACTATGGTGGGAAAGAGTATACTAGATCTTGCAGGCACTTATAAGCTGGAGGCTCGTGACCGCTATTTAAGGAGAGAAATATATTGGGAGGTAAAACACTGAATCATTGCCAATACAGTACCCTTAAACGTAACATCACCTGTTCTGAGGATGTAGAATTTACCAAACCTAATACTTTCACCTCTCTCCTTGGGCTCTACACAATTGGGTTAGATGGTGAAAAAATACACGTCTCGATTAAAACCATAAATATCCTAGACGTAAACATAATCCTAGTAAAATGTATTATTGCTTGTAAAGCTTAATCAATTGAGAACCGTTTCATACTTTGCATTAATTCAGAATGGCAGTCCTTCCATGATATAGGATTGTGGATGCACCTATCAATATAATTTACCTTCCGGTAACGAAACGAGTAGTAGAATTTATATCTATGCGAATTGTCGATGACCGAGGAGATATTGTCAACTTTAGACACAGATTATATCATTCCGACTTCATCTGAAACGTTTAAGTGATAGTGCTTAATAGACCAAAAGGATTGCGCTCTTCAGCTCGTCAAAGTGATATAAGATCAGTAATAATCTGTTTTTACTTCAACTGTATTCAGGACATGTAAAAAGTACTTCAAAAATCACAAATAACGGTACACTTAATCTCATTTCAAGAATGGCCTACGAGATTAATGGCGTAGAGATTGATCAAACTAAATGTGTGGGTATTTCTACTCAAGTCAAGAATTATTTATCCATATGGTATAGAGAACAGTTATATTTTGTAAATGCTGGATGGAGGCTAGAAGGAAGGGATATTCATCCCTCTTCGAGTATCTTTGTTTTATGCAACACTCTTATAATAATATTGAGTTTCACTATAGACTATTATCGTACACACTTCAATGTAAAATAGGAGCTAGCACTTGTCTAATAAATGACAGAAAATAATGCCTTACAAAGACTAGAACCTCCTGTTATAGAAACCCACTTCAGTGACGTAATTGACTAAGGCGCTGATTTCAGGTTGGGCTTGACTGTTGAGGAGGGTTATATCGAGGCTCGAAACTCATTCGGGTGAACTGGGGGTGGCTTTTCTTAAATGTTTTCCCCTCTCCCTCTGCGCAAAAGTGGGTTAGATTCTTCTATATTCAACCTTCCCAATTCCTAACTCATTAGTGTAATTTTAACTTAAGCGTATAACCCGAACTGGTAGTAAGACGTGGGGATAAATAAATTTAAAAAATGCTATAGAAACAACTTCTAGGATAGAGTTGATTAAAATCTCGTGGCTTGTTCGACATCTCAAGACTGATGATATCAATCGACTAAATTTTCTCAGTTTTATTAAGATCGGGAAAATCACGATCTTCAATTTGTACTTGGGAAATGTGTGAATACCCTAATGTACTAAGTTCTAAGCAACATGATTGGACTGTGAAAATATCACCTCTTCTAGAAATGCCTTGTTATGCTATCTTTGCTTTAGTGACTAGTCGAAACAATACTACAGCGACAGATAGAAGTATTTTCATTCATTATCATTTACCATCAGATACATTTTTGAATCGCCATGTACCTTTCCGAAGATATGAACCTAGTTTTCGATCAAAATTCATTCTTCAAATCATACAAGGACTATGCTCATTTTCAAACCTCATACTACGGAACGAGTGTCCCTTTTACATTACTTGATCCGACATGTTTCAAGTCTACTACCCAAATAAATTTATTCGACACAACTCAATAGAAAGCTACTTCCAAGGACGGCATGATAACATGTCAAGTCACGTTGAAACAGAAGAAAATATATATGCAAATACAAATTCCTATCTAATCAATGACGAGTGCGTTGATCACTACAACCCCGCTAGCAATTATGTCACCAAGCGAGTTGCACAAATAGTTTCTGAAAACTTTGTTTCCCCATTCAGTGAAAAAGGTGTATCGACGTGCAAGTGTTCATGGGGAAAGATGGGATCTTCTGCTTCAAGGAGGCTGCCATCATACATCAATTGGTTGAAAATAACATGCCTGTAGTAGACAGCTATAAGTTTTCAACACCATTTGGGATCATCATGGATTAGAGTGGGGTGATGATGATGTGCTCTACACTGAACTTAGTTCTATCATCAATAAATTATCTTGAACAAGAAAGGCTGTATACAGCAAGACCCGAGATTCTCATTAAAGGGTTAGAAAAGATAGCTTGGCCTCAAAATGTAATTACCAATCATGGAGATAACATCTTTAACTAATAGAAATATTGGTTGTTCTTCACTACGAACTCTTAAACCTAAACGTTAAGTAGGAAAGTGTTTCAATAATTCCGATACGTTGTACGCGTCTGCATCAAAACGTTTTAGATTGAATCATAATTGGTTTAAGTGTTTAAATTTGACCGGTGAAAACCTTTGAAATTTAGCCGAGATTGTTACGCAAAATGATAGAGACGGGTATAGTCACTCTTTCACATCATCTCTATAATCAATGAATGTACACTTCACATTGATATCATCCATTTATCGTGTTTATGGGCCACACTAGACGAAGTGGATTCTGGTGTTAACCTGACCAACCCTTCCGTTTCAAGAGATAAGAAGACGTCTTTACGCCAAACTGTTGGAGTAAATATAGGTTTTCCTAAGCCTCAAGCTAAGAAGATAATAATTGTTGAATGTGCGGAACCAATCGCTCAACCTCAACTTCTAACTGCCGAAGAGACCAAGCCTATTACCAGAGATAATATGATACCTGTTGAGCGCATCATATCTTCTCCTAAACACAAGAGAGCTAAGAGTTCACCCACTGAGAAAAAGAAATGAGTGTCATACCCTATTCCTGAACTTTGAAGAGTTACAACATATGAAGGATCCTGAACTCTTGACACTTGACTGTGGTAACAAGTACTAGTCGATAATGACATCTTTAGAATGTTTAGCATTGTGTTCAATTATTTTCATTTACTTAAAACATCCACCAAGTTCAATGTATATTACTTCCCATCTTAAAATAGTTCATATGATTTAGTATTTAGCTTTAACTTCGGTTGTAACTAGTTTATGTTATTTTTTAAATAAAGGAACTCTAAATAATAGAATTTTGACATAGTTCTATTATAAAGGATTGCATCCATGGATCTATATAGGTCATAATAAATGTGATGATGCATCTTCTTCTTCAATAAGTTAATATCGTATAATTTTAACTATGGTAAAATCAATTATAGTTTGACATGTTCCCAGTCATTAATATTTAGAAATATTATGTTAGCCTCTCCTACATTGATTATGATGACGTGACTTTTACATTAAATCATTGATAGTATGATGCCCTTTATTCAACAAAGCTAATATATTATAAGTCTAACATTATTAAAATCAACCAAGGTATGACGAATGGTTATACAGTCAACTCTGGATTCTACGACCTTTCACGGTTCCCTGGAAAAGGGTCGTTATTTCGAAGGGGTCGTTATTGGAATTTTAACAGATTTTGTTCCACCCCTGACCTTAATACGAAAAGATTGCATTTTTTAGACAACACGTGAAAAAGTAAATAAAATCAAACCTACCTATTTCTTGAAGAAGTCCATTATGGTGGCATGCTTCTTCTTAGCACCAGTTTTCTCGACAAAGTCTTTCAAATTATAGAACTGGGACCACAGATCTTAACTAGCTCCCCGGCGCTTAAGTGCTCTTGAGTAGGCGTCTCCAGCTTTCAGAACATCTTTCATCATGGGGATGTCTTCAGTCTCTTCTTCTATTTCTTCCTCCCCCTCTTCATCGCTGGACTCCTGCTGCTCCCTGATTATATTGGCGTCGTCGAGGGTGCCCCAAACTGTGATGTCATCGTCTGCTTCTATGTACTCATACGTTCAGTCTGGGGCTAATCTCTGCCACGTTTCTTCATCGCACGGCCGAGTGAAAGTCAGGAGGGCAAACGAAGGTGCTGTTGATGGGCCAGGCCGCGGTTTCATGCAGGGGCCTGGCTGGGAATTGGCGTCCACTGGTGGTGGGTCGTTTGGGTCCTCGGCGCCAGCAGCGGTGGGAAGCACATGGACGGTAGCCTCTTCGTCAACTGGTAAAACAAAGTGGGCGTGTCGGAAGCAGTTGATGATCACCGCTGGTCTCACGCCCCTCCAACTGGCGACGATTCCTTCCATGACCCTGAACACATCCCACTTTTTGACCTCCTTGCCCATGTCAAGATTCCACACCATACTCCGCACAAGCATCTCGCGCAACTTAACCTTCACTTGCTGGATTATTCCCTGGTCCAGGGGCTGAAGCATGCTGGTGGTGTTCTTTGGCAGAAACACCAGCTCGATGTTCCTGAGTTTGTCGAGAGCAGGATGTGCGGGGCAATTGTCGACAAAGAGCACGACTTTTCTATTTGCGGCGTCCATCTTCGAATCAAAGCCTTGAAGCCACCTCGTGAACACCCCCGAGGTCATCCATGCCTTCGTATTAGAATCATAGTCACAAGGCAGGATGTTGCCCTTGAAACCGTGGGGTTTCTTGAACTTCCCGATCACAAGGGGCTTCATCTTATCGCTGCCGTCCATGTTGCAGCACAGAAGGACGGTGAGGCGCTCCTTGCTCCTCTTCGCACCTTTGCACTTATCCCCTTTCACAGCAAGAGTGCGATCTGGCATGAGGTTGTAGAACATCCCCAGCTCGTCAGCGTTGTATACATCTTGAGGCTGATAGCGCCTAAGGATGTTTCGGAGCAAGGGCATCCAATCCCTCACTGGTGTTGGGTCCACCGATGCGCTTTCACCGACGACCTTGTGGCTGGCTATTCTGTGACGCACTTTGAAACGCTCTACCCACCCACTTGAACACTTAAAGTTTTTTTATACCCAACCTCAGGGCAAATTCATCAGCCTTCCTCTGCATCATCGGTCCGTTTATAGGCACGTTTTGCGCTCTATGCTGGCTGAACCACTCCAGCATAGCCTGCTCCATATTCGCGTGCGTCGCACCCTTCAAATTTTTGGCCTTTATATTGTGGCCTTCCTTCTGCACTGCATTCACAATTTCTTCTCTCATTTTGAGAATAGTGAAAAGTGTCGACTTCGGGATGCCATGCCGCCGCGCAATCTCCGTCTTTGTAACCTTCTTCTCATCCACTTCCTGGATGATCTCGTACTTCTTCATGAGCGTCAAGAAGGTCCTCCTTTCACTCATTTCGTCAAAATTATAAGTTCGTATCAAATAAAAAAAATAGCGTGGGTCATCAAAAATCGTTCACAAAATCCAACCAAAAACGTAACCAAATCAAAATAACAATGTTAAACAATAGCATGGGTCGTCAAAAATTGTTCACAAAATCAAACCAAAATAGTAACCAAATCGAGAATCGAAATAACAATGGCAAAAGCAAGCCTGGCGCGTGATGTAGCGGCAGTTGCGCGCGGGGAAACATTGTCTTGCTTGTGGGAGGGGGTGGACAGAGTCAAGTGCTATTGGCTGGCATTGATGAGGTGGTGTCTATTTTTATACCTGACCCACCCCAGTTACTAGTAATACAGCGCTCACAAAGATAATTGCAACGCAGCGACCTAAATATATGCAACAAACACATTTTACAGCCGATTTCCTTAAACTTTTCAACCTTTTTCCCCACATTTTTCACGGTTCCCCAAAAAGGGTCGTTACTTCGAGAGGGACACTATTCCCGGGGTCGTAGAATCGAGAGTTAATTGTACTAATAACCATAGGTATGCATCCTCTTCCCCACAAAGTTATCTTATTGGTTTAGTCGGGATGGGGCCGGTCACTAAATGACAAATGGTTTAATCTCAAGTCTAACCATCTTAAGTCTGGACATCTCAAGTTGGTACATCTTAAGTATTATGGTCATCACAATTCTGATAATCTTATGTCGATTAGTCTCAAGCCTGGTCATCTAAAGTTTGACCATCTTCTGACTAACTATAGTCCATCCTTCTCAAGTATGACCTACACAAGTCTTGCGCAACATGTAGTATATTAGCCCAGTTAAAACAAGGAATCATTCAAGGTGGGGGTTATATCCTAGTTTATTCTACTATGGCTAAATCTGTATGATATAATGCTAGTGGGAAAGTGGATGCATAGTTACTGTTCTAGCTATCAAAGACTGATGGACAGACTTGAGAGGGTTAGACTCATGATGATAAAACTTGACTAGACTTGAGACGAATAAACATGATATGGACCTACTTGAGAGGGTCAAACTTGAAATTTTTGTACTTTAGACGTCCAAAAATAAGATAATCCGACCTATTTTGACCATACTTGATATGGTCTGACTTGAGATGATCAGACGTGAGATAGTCTGACTTGATATTGTCAAACTTGCGATGACCACTTAAGACGTACTAGCTTAAAATTTTCACACATAAGAGGGGTATACTTTTGATGGCTATACTTATCATGGTCAGACTTGAGGTGGTCAGATTTAATAGATCCCTTCACGCCAGAGTAAAGTTCGTAGAAAGATTGCACTATGGGAATAATTGTAAAAATCATTTTATAAATGAATGAATAAATGACTTAAGCAAAAAAGTTTCTCCGTGTTAGTTATTAATGGATAGCTGAAACCTTCATGACATAGAAACGTACCTTTTGGGATTCCACCATAAAAAGAATAAAAGTGATTTGTATTTTTAAAGATGATCTCTACTAACGAGAAGCCTTAGCTTGGAGTGTGCCCTCATCCATTTACCAAAAAAATAATTTATTGAAGCTTTACTTGGATGTGTATTTATAATGCAATTAATAAGTTAAGTAGATTATATACATTTTAAATTGAGTGAATACACTAATGTAGAATCGTGGAAAAACACTTTATTAGATTCATCATGTGCATGGTGTGTTGTATCAAACTCAGAATCTAAAGGTAGCGTGTTCAAAACACCCTTGTTTAAATATCTTTTCAATTTGTATAAAATATATATTTTATATATATATATATATATATAATGCGTCATAAACGTGCTTCTCCACTAGGATTATATAATATACGTTTCACCATGGTGAAATTAATGATGGTATGACTCTTATATTGAATGTTTCCAGTCATTAATGGTTTTATCCATCATTATGGCCTTTGCTTCACTATAGAAAATACAACCAAGGAATGACGAATAGTTACGGTCATTGTTACTTAGAATTCTAATGATCTATCTTATTTCCCACTAGGTTAATATCTTATAGGTTAAATCAATTGGGGTATGACTAATGTTCCCAGTCATTAATAGTTAGAAATGTTTTGCAACTCTTTTCTCCATTGATGATGATGATGATGATATGACACTTATCTTGAAAGATTCCAGTTATTGATAACTTGATCGACAGCGATATTCTCTTCTCCACTAAGTTAACATCTTATAAGTGTCACCATGTGAAATAAATCATGGTATGGCTCTTAGTTTGAATGATTCTAGTCATAGAACCATGATGATACATCCTGGTTCTCACTAATTTGATATCTTATAAATTTAACCATGGTGTAATCAATCAAGCTATGGGAATCGGATAAGTGTACAGTCATTAATACCTATAGTTGTGATGATGCATCATCTTTTCAATAAAAATATTATCTTATAGGTTTCGCCATGATAGGAGTACTCCAGAAATGATAGAATGTTCCAGTCATTAATAGTTAGAACCATTCATATCTTACAAGATTGACCATCGGTGGAATACGGTAAGGTTTTCTCTATATATTAAATTACTCCAGTCATTTATACATGGATCTATGATGATACTCTGGATTGTTTCATAGGTTTAACTACTACCAAATCAACCAAGGTATGGCTAATATTTATAGTTACTTATGGTTATACCTATTATGGTTAGTCCCTATACACATTGCACAATTGGATAATATCTTATAAATATTACCATGGTAGGAAAACACAACAGAAGACTACTACCTGGAATGATTCTTTGTTTAAACTGGGTTGTTATCTTATTGGTTTAATCATGTTCAAATCAACAATAGCATGACTAAAGGTTACAGTATTTCGCAGTTATAATTATGATGATGCGTCCTATTTACTGCTAAGATATCGTTTAAGTTTCTCCATATTAAAATCAAATGGGGAGTGAAATGACTCCTACCCTGAATAGTTCCTAGTATACCCTGGATTAATATATTATAGATTACACCAGACTTGTGTGGGCTATATTTGTGGTGATCTTACTTGAGAGGGCCAGATTAAAGTTAGTCGGAATTAAGAAGATCAGAATTTACATGGAAAGACTATATATAGATAGACTTAAGATGGCTGGACTTAAGAAGACTAGACTTTTGAGTGTCAGACTTGAGATTGATAGTTTTGAGGGTAGACTTGAGATGGCTAGACTTGAGAAGGATAGATTCGTAATGGGTAGACCTGATATGACCAGAAATGAGATGGATAGACTTGAGATTGTTGGACTTAGTCAGGATCCTCTATTCGCAACTTTGTAGGAGACTAAATGAAAGTTAATGAACCAATTAGACAAGCGTGACCATTATTGTTTGGAAATAAGCCCGTGTTTTTCTTCTTTTTGAAAACCAAGTACAAGTTCTGACATGACACGGTATTAAATCATCCAAAGATAATACCAGACAAGTAGTGACGAAGCGTAGACTTTTTTTTTTGTGGATAAACCTATTAGTTAGCAAAAAGTATGTTCTCTAATTTATTTCTCAAAACAGAAAGAGGTCAAACCAATGGATCACTTGAAGTAGAGAGGGTATTACTTCTTAAGGATCGGAAATATAGGATTATGTGGATTTACAAAAATAACTTTGTAAGGTTTTTCCTCGGTATGAGATAGGAGGAGAATAAGGGATGACGAAATGAATTGTTGTGCCCAAAGTGTAGGAATTAAATTAACATCAAAAAGAAGATATCAAATAGTACCATGACTGGGCTTTGTTTCTCTTAAAACCATAATTGTGACGAGTTTTTTTTTCTTGGAAGAAGAGGGGAAAGGGTCACAAGGGTATACAATGTCAGACTCAACGTCAACAGCTATTTTTCAATATGACGTGGAACGGTTCTATGGGTCTGTCCCATAAGGAGTTAGTGAAGCACACATTATTTATGGCATGTTGATATATGTGTCCTTCTTTTATACGGATTTTTTGACATCCCTATTGTTTTAAGGGGTATACATATTTTTAATTGAGTTTTTACAAGGGATCTTTGTACATCTATGTACTTCTTTTCAAATCTTAGAACAATAAAACTGTATCTTTCTAAGGAGAGTATAAGTTATTATTATTTTTTGAAATGTTCATCTACACGTGATAATTTTTTCCACATAAATAGCTTTTAGCATGAATATACAATTGTCTATCTTTCTCCTTTACACAAAGGAAAGCTTTTTATGTCTGAAACATGAATGTCATACTGAGAAATTTCCGTTAATATTTTACAATGGAAATATGATAAAAAAAAAAGTTTATGCATGAAGCATTTTTTTTCTTTTAAAAGATTGTTCATATCAAAAGATCATTTTAATAGAATAAAAATATGTATATCTTCACAACAACTTACAATAATTTATTATTTTACAAAATAAATAACAAATC
Source organism: Timema poppense (assembly GCA_902141375.1). Lineage (NCBI taxonomy): Eukaryota > Metazoa > Arthropoda > Insecta > Phasmatodea > Timematidae > Timema > Timema poppense. The sequence continues at coordinate 65,267 of CABFOV010000842.1, read as the reverse complement.
AGCCCATCTGACCGTGCATGCTCAAACAAAAAGATTGTTACTATATCAGGGTTAATCCCAAAGTATTTTTTATGAAATTCTTGCCTGATAACTAGTGAGGGTGAAGGTCAGCATGTACAATCTTCTGCTGTTTGAAAAATGTACACCTAAGGTTTAAATGTTGATAATGGAGAAGGACAATAGAAGCAAAATGAGTTAGTGAATGGTGGCCCAGAAATTTTTCAGTCAACATTTATAGGCGAAAAATGCGGGGAAGTGGAACGGAAACACCCTTTACAGTTTTTAATGAACACCTTATTTAACACCAACAACGCCAATGTATATACCAGGATAAGATGAACATATTTTAAAGGAGATGTTTGAAATAACGTCCCTAAGTATCGACGCAGGCATGACCGCGTCTCAGGAGGTTCTGTCTCGAAGATCCCTGGCTACCATCTGATGACATCACAGCCAGCAAGGATTCGTGCTAGCAGGTCTTCTTCATTAAGTAGTGGTGTCTCGTAGACAAGACTTTTAAGGTGGCCCCACAGGAAAAAATCAATCGGGGTGATATCAGAAGAACGTGCTGGACACGGAACAGAACCTCCTCTTCCAATCCAACTTTGAAGGTACATATCGTCAAATTCTTCACGAACACCATCATCAAAGTGAGCTGGTGCCCAATATTTATTGTAGCCACATGTGTTGACGAACAACAAGCGGGGCATCCTCTAACAATTCAGGGAGTAAATCTCTCAGGCACACCCTGTACACTGGTGCAGTAAGGCAGCGTGAAGGAAGATATGGATGGTCTTATAAGCTGGTCCTAGCTTATGCCTGCCCACATGCTCACTGCAAATCGCTGTTGATGAGCCTTCACAACTGTAAAGGGGGTTTTCAATGTCCTATGCTTGTCTATTTTGACTGTTCTTTATGCCGTTTAGAGTGAGGCAGGCATCATCGGGAAAAAGTATTTTAGTATGAAACAAAGGACCCATTTCACAACACTGCAGTAGCAATTGAGAAAACACAACGCGTAGTGCAAAGTCTTCTAGGCTTAAGGCTATTTTCTGTGCATTGTATGGCTGCAGTAGCTGTTCATGCAGTACGTTCCACACCGTACTGTGTGTCAAATTTATTGCACGTACTACTGCCCGAGTTCTTAGTGTCAGTTCTTCTGCCACGCGATCAAGCACTGCTTCTTTGAACGCAGCTGTCCTTGAAATCCGTGTTCACCCTAGGTCTTGAAATTGCGCTTTCAATTGAAATTTTCTCTCAAATACCTTAGGCTTAATGCCCCGCGATCAAGCAATGTTTCTTCGAACGCAGCTGTCCTTGAAATCCGTGTTCACCCTAGGTCTTGAAATTGCGCTCTCTATTGAAATTTTCTCTCAAATACCTTAGGCTTAATGCCACGCGATCAAGCACTGCTTCTTCGAACGCAGCTGTCCTTGAAATCCGTGTTCAGCCTAGGTCTTGAAATTGCGCTCTCAATTGAAATTTTCTCTCAAATACCTTAGGCTTAATGCTAATTGAGACAAGATGGGTGGTGGAGGATGATAAGCTAGGCTAGTGTCAAAATTGTTAATGCAAACTAATGAAGGATTATCAACCGCTGTCTGTCTATTTTCCCTTTTGTGTGAAAAAATCTGGGTTTTCTTTGAAATGTCTCAAGTCTAATAATACATGATAATTTTCTTCAAAATTTACCTCACATTCCAATCTTCTTATAAGATATAAAGAGATGAATTTTTATCTGGCTAGCAAATGAAGAAAAGTCCTGACAGGTTGAATGACAAGCATTGACAGGATAGGTGATGAGGGGTGAAAGTTCCAGAGAAGTCTGGTTGAAGAAAGTAGATGGTCTCAGGATGACGAGAGGTGACATCTTGTATGGGTGGAGGTCATTAGGTAAGAGGATGCGTGAAAGGGTGATTTACATAATTAATTATGGCATTCCATTTGGCGGCATTGATTGGAAATGGTATGACCACATGCCCACTAAACGGATTAACTTGGTGACTTCTCTATCGGCATCGTTTGGTTTTGTTATGTCTGTTTCTTATATTCTAACTACATTGAGATTTTTATATAATGTTTCTTAATCAATAAAGGGTAAAAAATGAAAACTAAATATGAGTAGGAATTGTTCTCGTGTACATATAATATTTTCATCTAAACAGTACAAGTAGAGTATTTGTCACTAAAGTCTTGGATAGACAATAAAAGTGACGATAGTTCTTCGGCACTGATACCGTAAACTTGGTGTCCATCAAGCATAGAATTGAACAATTTCTCCAACCTTCTTTGCGCATATGGATTGCAGTTGGACGTGTCCAGATAAAAAAAAATCCCCCCCGTCCCCCTGCCCCTCGCCAAGACCCAACCATCGGAACTTCAGCTACAATTGGATGGCCTGTAGTTTTCTTAGGGAAAATGTTTACTTTATATATTCAATTTTCAATTTATTTAAGTGTTGATATTTGATTTTTGAGGCTTTAATTATATATAACATTTTATAATTCTGTCTCACACTATATTAGGGGGAAATTAAAGAGAGCTGGTTTGAATCCCGTTTTACTTGCAGCAATATAACGTTTTATATTGACAGTTATTTTGGGAGAAACACCTAGTTACAGGTACACACATTAGTGATTTATGGTATTATATATTTTGACATCTTGTCTTATTAATCAACTGGGATAATTATACTCAATGAAAATACTAGAGATGTCCAGACAATATATTTTTACTACTGTTCGGGTAATGTGATTCTCTAAGATGTAATTAGCGGGAAAGAGGAGCTCAAAGTGATTTGCAAGTTAAATTTCTCTTAAACTAAAACGTACTAAATAAAACATATTCAATGTAAGAATTTAAGCAATACCTATAATGAATAAAAATACTTTTTACCTTGCTAAAAGGGATGTATTCTCAAATAAAAATGGTGTATACTCAACTAAATACAGAGGATGGGTTCAAATATATTGAAGGAAGTCCACGGTTTCCTTTAGGGGCACAAAAATAACTAAAAATGGTGTATATTCCACTAAAATGGTAATTTCGCTACTAAAAGGAGAACATGCTATGATATAAGGCGTCCATTATTGATTCAATGAGATGCAAGGCTGAATGCTGAAAAAAAATAATTACAGTTCATGATCGACCACATACTTAAATAAGTAAGATGCATGCTCTAATAAAAGAGCTACATTACTAGAATTGAATACATGTTCACCTACAAATGGTTCCTGTTTAACTAAAAGGGGCACATGCTTGACTAAGAACTGGTGAAAGGTAATTTTATTTAAGTTAAGCTTTAATTTTGCATTTTGTGATCAAATGTTTGAACAGTTTAATTAAATAATTTAATTTGTATGAATATAACTCTGATTAAATTAATTTAATGGTTACTATAAGTTTGTTGTTCTACTACTCGTATCAAACCACTTTCTGTATATTTGTTACGATATAATTAAGAGCAACCTCTAAAACTGTAACGATGTTACAACCTATAACAACATCTAACGCATACCACCCAGTAATATGGAATTACAACGCTCACCAAAACCGGCCTGGCTTCTCTCCGTCTGATGGAGCACTAACACACACTAAGACATCCTCTCCCGTGGCTTGAACAATTTCGACTGAAACGAGACGCTGGTCAGTGCCTCGCTCGTCATCGAAGCCCGGCCCACAACAAACAAGGACTTAACTTGACCAAGATCGTTTCCGGTTCAACCATCAGGGATGTTCTGTAAACTTCGAGTAGTTACTGGACTGGCAACAAAGCTTCGAAAGCGCTAGTCTTCTCTCTTCCTTTTGTTCTTTGTTTCCACCCTGCTTTCCCCCTCCTCTGAGAACATGTGTAGGCTGTATCAACTATATAATAGACTAGCAGCCCATCCCGGCTTCGCACGGGCATAATAATATAATAAAAGAAAATACACAATGTTTTACAGTGAGTTTCTTAAAAAATAACATTCATTGAAAACAAAAAACTAAGATATTAATTTTTTTTTGTGAATCTATTTTCTTAAACTTTTTTTTGTATTTACATTGTTTTTTTATATTTTATTTGTTTTTTTATTTTTTATATATATTATTTTTCACTTTTATTTTTTTTCGTCATTTTTCAATATTTTTTTTATTCATACTTATACTAATTGTTAAAAGGTCATAACCGCAAAACAAAAGCCATTTAATTTATTGAGTAAGAGCCTCCCTGTAAACAATATTTGATGTGGTTTTATTTTGTGGCAGCAAAATAAATTGATTTTCAGGGGCTCCAACCCGCGATAGGCCAACGTATAATTGACCATGAGTAAAACATTTATTTCGCAGATCGATCCCAACTAATTCGAAGGTTTGACCTTGGGACTTGTTAATTGTTAATGCGAAAGATGTTTTTACCGGAAATTGAAGCCGTTTAAATGGGATTGGCAAATCACTTGGGATCATCGGTATCCTCGGTATATGAGCTAGTTGACCAGCTGCTGGACCGGTCATAATAGTCGCTACAATTAAATTTTCCTTTAACTCCTTAATAAGCAACCTCGTCCCATTGCACATGCTTGGAGGGCTTAAATTTCTCAAAAGCATGATTGGAATTCCAATTTTTAACGTCAGTTCGTGTGGTGGTAATCCAGAAGGGTTCAAGGAATTCAAAAATTCCTGTGGATAATGAACTGTATCTTCAATATTAGTTACAGTGTCTATCGACTTGTATTTTTTTATCTGACCGCTGACTTTTTGAACGATAAGATTGTTTATTTCGTTGACAGTATCATTCTTTACTGATACTATTGCCCTAGAGCACAACCAATGAAAGTCCTTTTCGTGCAAATTCTCGATATCAGGGTATACTGCATCTATTAAATTTTCCAAATCATGGAGTATTTGGCCTAGATACTCATCCAGAATAATGTCACTATATCCGCTTAAATTTGGAGCAGGGAAAATTCCTTCACCAAGTTTTAGCAGTTGTTGTGGGAAATCACTGTCACTTCCATGAAGATGAGCTCTCATATTCGTCCTTAATTTTAATGTTTCAATCGAAGTCCATAAGGGAGACGATTTCAAGCATGCTTTGATGATATCTGCTCGCGTACCTCTGTTAATAACGGGGAGAGTCTGTCGGAAATCTCCAGCAAATACAAAAGTAATCCCGCCCATGACTGCAGAGGAGTTCCTGAGGTCTTTTAAGGTTCTGTTCACGGCCTCTATATGTGCTCTATGGCTCATCGTGCATTCGTCCCACATAACTAATGAGGTGTCTTGTAGTAATTTACCTAGAGGCCCGTTTTTGCGGATAGAACATGTAGATTGTTGCTCAAGATTTACAGATAGCGAAAGTTTAAAAGTAGAATGAGCAGTTTTGCCACCTCTCAAGAGAGTTGCAGCAATTCCGGAGGAAGCAACTGCTATTGCTATCTTCCCTGATTCTCTGACCTTAGCAAGTATCAAATTAGCAAGAAACGTCTTTCCTGTTCCCCCTGGCGCATCCAAGAAAAATATTTTTCGTTTGTCATTATTCACGCTGTCGACTATAGTCTCAAAAGCATGTTTTTGATCTGGGACTAATTTTGGTAGGTTTTCATTGACGAAAGCGGTCAAATCATTTGTATCGTAGTGATGTGCCATTGTATCTGCAACATTGTTTTCTGTACGAACTGAAGAAGGTAATCCAAAATCACTTAGACTTTTGTCATTTAATTGCAACAATCTATTTTCTATTTGTATCAAACCTTCGTTATAAATATTCTCATTGTATGGTAACGCGAAGTCTTGATTTTCCTGTCTGATTCTGTGTCTAACATCTTCACACAAATCATCTTTGAAACTGTCCCACAATTTGAATGGCTCCGATGGCTGACAAAATAAAAGTATGACCACAAACAACTCTCTTAGTTGTATTGGACATTGCAAAAGCGATGCTTCTCTTAGAGTATTTTCCCAATGGTCATCGTTTTCTAGCAAACCTCTAGCACGGCAAGCAGCTTGATAGGTCTCTTTGAGAACTCCGTCCACAGTTTTCAAGTGCTGGAATGAAGTTGGACCGCGTACGTGATGCAGCAACATCCTAAGATAAAAACACTCAGATTGAGAAGGATGAACACCATAGACTCTTCCTAAAGCAGCATCTTTTTTTATTCCTGGATGGCCAACTACGTTCTCACCACGCTTCCTTCTTGTAAACTTATTATTGGCCCATGTGAAATATTGCGGGACTTCGTGGTATAGCAGTGTCTTTGCGAATTCATCTTCATTACAGAGCTCAAAGAAAGCAAGCAAAGTTGTTTTGCGTGGATTTCGGGCCACTTGTTCAGCCGTTTCTGCGGTGAAATACACCCTTTGCCCATTTTCTAAGTGGACAGCTAACTGTAAGACTGTAGGATGGCGCTCGTGGATCGGGAATTCGAATATTCGCCAAGCAGCTTCAGATGTACTGATGTAACGGCCATTCACGTAGTTTTCCACTTCATCATTTGGGTTTCTGACGCCAAATGTAGCTTGGTCCGATCCTTTATTTATGTATTTACAAATGTATTTGATGGCTTGAACTGAGTGGCAGTACTCTACATTTATGTGAGCGTTAAACGTCCTGCACAAAAGTGGAGAATAAGGGACAATCCAGCTATTATCTATAGTAAAATTACTGCCTCTGATATATAGCGAAGCACTCTGTCCTCCATTTGCGGTGTCACGACGACGATAAACTGGATATCCATCCTCTCCGGTCTGAGTTTCGTTGACCAAACGTCGTGGGTATTTTTTTGTGCAAATTCCGTTTTTCATACATGGTGCTGTTAAGTTATGCTCTCCACATGGTCCGTGCACCATATTTTTAGTTACGATATCGAACAGTATCGGATCGTTTTG